>CM052298.1:345076-369166 GCA_028455765.1 Lasioglossum oenotherae | reverse complement strand
AAAACTCTTGAGTGTCTGCCCCTATAATGGGGTATTTTCGTAATCAGGGGAACGAGATCTATAACTCTGTCAAGTCTGAACAAAATCTGTGAGGGACAGAGCGGTGGTTCTCCTTGTAAGACGTTACACAAGTAAGCAAACGCTACATCAATTTCAATTTTAATGTCAATTTTTCAATTTCAATATCATCTCTTCAACTTCATTTTCAACTTCAATTTTTCAATTTCAACTTTAATCTTTCAATTTCAACGTCGATTTTTCAATTTCAACTTCAACTTCGATATGAGCTCTTCAACTTCATTTTCATTTTCAATTTTTCCATTTCAACTTTAATTTCAACTTCAATGTTAACTCCCATTTCAATTTCAACTTCAATTTTCCTCTTCCATTTCAACTTCAATTTTACTCTTCTATTTCAACTTCAATTTTACTCTTCCATTTCAACTTCAATTTCTACTCTTCAATTTACACTAGCAAGTAAACGCTAACGCGTCTTAGTACGACAGTAATGGTGTTTTAGAGTTATTTAAATTGAAATATCTCGTGAACTACTAACTTTTCGACATACATGGGTTAGTACTTTTTTATAACGAATGTCCAGCTGCACCGATTGATGTATTAAAAAATATCTCATTCCATTTAAAAAAATATCAATGACCTTGAAATCTTGTAAAAAAATGACCTTGAAAATTTTTTCCCTTACACCGTTACATGTGGCCTTTCAAACAGTGTAACTTTGTCCTAAGAAGTTTTTTTGTACAACGGAAAGTAACGGAGACATTTAGGTGTGTTCTGTTTCTTCGGATTCACCCTGTATACTTGACTACATCCCAAGCAAGGTGAGTATACAATATTACAACTTTCTAAACGCGGTAGCTTGTCTTTAACAGGTGGAAAGAAGGTTTTAAGATAATGTGGTATCCTGAAAATTGTATGAATTCCTACTCTTCGAATGATCCTTTTTATGTAATTCGAGATGTTCTCAATATAAGGTATAACAACGGTATTTTTCCAATTGATTGGACAAGTTCTTTTAAATCTATCTTCCTTTCATTTTTCAAGCAAAAGAGGATGATATAATTCGAAAATACGTTCCTTGACGATGTTTGACGTAAAATTTTTTGGGTAACCGTTGTGTTTTAATACATTTTTTATCAACCGCACATTGTTGGGTCGAAATTCAGGATCAGAGTGTAAGATAGCTCTATCTATCAAGCCATTGATTAAGCCCACTTTTTGTTGCAAAGGGTGAAACGAGTAGAAGTTTACATATCTACCCCACCAGCTAGTTTTATGAAACCAATTCGTTTTTAACCTATTTTCTGTTCTAATGACAACTCACGTCGAGAAAGCTTAGACTTGAATTGCTTTCCATTTCATATGTGAATTGTAATCTTTCGTGAAAGCTGTTAAATGTATCCAACAAAATTTTCAATTGTTCAGGTTTTATACATGTTATTGTTATTATATCATCAACATACCTTTTATACAGAACCACAAAAAAATACAGGAATATTTTTATGAACAATATTCCTTATATTGAATCATTCAATAGTTTTTGAAATTATTATAACATATTTACCTTACAGACGCGATTCAAATAAATCTTGAAAAGGATCCAAACTAGGATTGAAACGTTGATTTTGTTTCATAATTAGTAATAAACGATCGAACCGTTGCACCGAAAGCATTTAACATTTATTAACAGCAAACACGATCGATAAAAGAAACATATTTATTCATCAGAGGGTACGTTTTTGTTAAAATAACGCACTGTATATGTATATAACTCAAAATAAATTTCATCTAGAATCCATTATTTACAATCCTCTTTTTTGGCTTTTTCGAATTATTTTCTTATAGGCCGGAAGTGTTAAAAATGTTAGTGGTGCTACAGTTTGTTCCGTAGTGTAGTATTTATGTATGTAATATTCGAACCTCCTTTCTTATTTTGGCCGTCCTCATTTGACAAGGCGTAACCTTGGTCGAGGCTTTTAAAATAGACGCATCCACGTGTTTCCCGGAAATCCTGATCAATTAACACTTGTTAATTATTCACTGAAAATGCAAAATGTTATTAACATCGTCTCACGATTATATCTTTGTTTGAAAGGAGGCATGTGATAAGTGATGAAAAATACTAAATATCTTTTGAAAAATGATGAACGGATTGCTACCGAAGAGTGAGTTTGTTCATTTTCTTTTTTGCTAACAGCGAATGTATAAAAGATTGGATACGAGTATCTAAACGGAAGATAAAGACTTCTTTTGAATAGGCTTATTCATTCGTGAAAATGGTGTTCTAGGTGATATTTCTCTTTCAATAATTCTATGTTGCCTACATAAAACAGTATACAGTATACAGATGTTGACAACACTAAGCGCAAAAATACGTTTCAGTAAATAATTACAATTATTAACAATAACAATAATAATATTAGTATACAATAGCATATTATGCCCAAGACTGATTCTCATAAATAGACAGCGGATCTTCATGCAAAATAAACATTATCTACCTGATCTGCAACACACTGGAGTGAAATAGAAATTTATTTTCTTTCTTAATACATTTAATAGGTCGAAAATAATATAAGAATATATTCTTAAATTCCTCCACAATATTATTACCGTTTTAAATTACATCTAACCATTTTTCACATAAATGCATAAAATCTATAAGAGACGCCATTTTTTTAGACCCACTTTTTTAGTAGAGCCCGTAATGAAAATAGTTACTGCATGTAGGTTTAAATTCTGCATAATCTATAATTTACGTCTGAACTAACATCACCAGCTTAATATGTAGAAATAACTTAAGAGACGAAGATAATGCTCAAAGAAAAACCAGAAAAATATTTTAAGGTTTACACGAGTCATCCGATTCAACTCTTCCTTTTGCGGTCAATCTCCCTCGTGTGTAAATTCCAAATAATTTGTTTTTATTTATTTAAGAAAAGATCTTTATATGATGTACATGGTGGAACAATAATTTCGACTACGATCCCACAGCCTTTTCTAAATTTTCTTCTTTCTCCTCCGTCTTGAGATTAACAACAGTATTTTCAGTATTGTTCTTGGCATCTATCCTTTTTCTATTTTCATTGCCTCTTTTATACTTTGTCGCGTCCACTATCTTTAACTAACTCAATTATATCCGTTCGTTTAAGGGTAAGTCATTGTATTCATCATCAATATTTTCAGGTTCGATATCCCTATCAGTCTTTAAGCCTGCAATTTTTATTTTCTTCTGTGAGGACAAACTTTCTTTACATTTTTTAGCTTCTTCCCTTTTCCTTTTTCGTTTTTCCCTCTCCATTTCTTTCTTTCCTTTCTTTTCTTTCTCATCTAGTTTCGTTTTCTCCTTTTGTAACCATCCATTCGTGACTAGTCAATACGAATATCTGTTTATCGGGAATCTTTAGTCCTTTTCGTGACGCAATGCATGATTATTTCCTGAAACAGATAAAACAAATTAAAAATGCCAACAGCTTCAAGTAATGACTACGAAATTCTTGCCACATCTAACAATAAGAATACGAGTGATGTGTAAAAGTAGGTATATAAATATTAAATAGTACAACGCGATTAACTCTCTAATGTCCATTACAATCATTGGCACCTTATTATCTTATAGTGATTGGCCTTTTCAATGTACAATGATTGCCAGTGCCAAGAATCGATAAGAAGACTTCTTTCAACGAATTAAAGTCATATTTCTAATCTGTCTTAAAGATTCAAAGCATTAATCTTTCGAATATTAAAAGAAAATCCAAAACTGTCTATCTAGTAATTGGCATAGGTGCCAATTGATTAAACTTCCATACAAATAAATGAACCATTCGTTGACACCTGAAAATTTGATCGTCTAAATCGTCTAAATCTTGACCAAGGGCTTGTACCGTTGCTGTAATTATGCGGACGGCATGCGGCATCCCGATCGCTCACCTTACATTTATTCATAGGGTTGCAATCAAAATATTTAATATTTCCATTATTTATAGATATATAAAAAAACTCTTCAAACAAAAGTTGTAGTATATAATAAGGAGGTGTATATAGTGACTGGGAAAAAATTTTTTTTCAAGATCACTTTTCCAATTTTCCGAAGTCATGGATATTTTTTTTATTAATAACTATTTATGCTATCGATGTATCCTTAAATAGAAAAAGAGACAAATTCGACGATATATTATACTGTACATTTATGTGACGGTTTAATCGTTTAATCGTAATCCAATCATGTCCTCACTTATTGTCACATCATTTGGGGGGGGGTGGCCCCAAAGAAATTATTAGTCGAATAATATGGGCCACCGTCATTGTAGCTGTTACGAATGTTAATCGATTTTTATGAAATTTTCAGAATGCGTATAACTAACATAGATCTACAAAACATATATTTTAAATTTTCATTAAGGGCCAATATATAAAAAAGTTTTAAAAAATGCATTTTATTCTTGCAATCTTGTAAATTGCAATTTTTGTAAAATCCTTTTTGCAGATCATTTAGTAAACTAATGCTTCTAGTTGCTTAGAAAGCATCAGGGGTCGCTTGGTAGAATTATAAAAAAGTTGTACTGTTCTAAAGTGCGATGAAATACTTTGGTGGTTTACTGTTCGTGCGTGTATGTTTATCAGACATATAGTATGTCAGTGTCTGAAAATTCCTATTTATTTTGCAGAAAGCATTATCTTGCGTCCGAGTGCACTATTGAATATTGTCGTTCTGCGTTTTCATTTTGCATTCAAGTGCACCTTATCAGAGGGCAAGGTAAGCGTTGTTTGTGTAAAGGAGATGTGTGTCAGTGTCAGTGTCAGTGTTTCGAAGTAGAGATATGTAGTAAGCGTTTCACGTTCCACGATGCCTTCCTGCTACATACATATATGTATTATGTATACACCACGCGCGCCTGGGCAATTGCTGTTCCGAAAGTTGATGACGTAAGTGTATTATCCGTCCGCCGAGAGTTGGCACAGAATCTCGTCAGTGGGGTGCAGGGGGACTCGCCGAGTCCCCACTCTTGACGTAAGGCTGCCGACCCCACTCTTACGCTTCGGCGTAGGGCGGGACCGGTCAACATAGACGTAAATAAGTAGGATCCGTGTAAACAACGGGGGCACATAATATTCTCTGTATCTTGTAGATACAGAAGTAAGTAGAAGTAACTTCAAAGATTCGAAAGGATTGGTGCATTATTTTTTGTGCAAACAAATGCGAAAGGTGAACGGTTTAAGCAGTGGCGGTTCAAGTCAAGTGGAGGCCCCAAGCGGTAAACATTTTGGGGCCCTCAAACTCAAGTTATAAATAAAAGGTGCAAGAAAACTCTCACAAACTTATTAAAAATGAAAAGTAATAAAAAATTTCATACCGTTGCACATTAAATGTAATAAATTTATTTATTTAAAATTCGGGGCCCTATGGTATCCCAGGGCCCCACGCGGCCGCTTAGTCTGCTTATTGTTAGATCCGCCACTGGGTTTAAGCCGTTTACAGTATGGAAGGAGGGTTACGCCAATGTTCTGAGCTGGCGTCGCCACATCGCTCTGTTGCAGTCACACTCACGACGCTCGTTTCCTGTCTTCGTTAAGGGGGCCGTCTCCTAGCAGTTGACGGTCGCGCGTGAACACTCACACACCGCTAGGTACACTCACACACCGCTATACCACGTATACGCACACGAGAATTGCAAGGGTCCGGAAATTTACCTCTGACCTCTCGATAATGCAAAGACGGGGGTTTTTACTAGTTAAAATCGCCAGATGAAAGATCAAGCTACATCGCTGTTTGCCTCAAAAGTCGTTCTTTTACGTTTCTGAGCAATGGTTTTGCAATATTCGGCTGCATGTTGCCCGTCGGAGAGGCTAGTACGCCGGCGTGACTGCAGCGCCATTTGACGGGCAACATGCGACGGGCAACATGCAGCCGAATATTGCAAAACCATTGCTCAGAAACGTAAAAGAACGACTTTTGAGGCAAACAGCGATGTAGATTGATCTTTCATCTGGCGATTTTGACTACTAAAAACCCCCGTCTTTGCATTATCGAGAGGTCAGAGGTAAATTTCCGGACCCTTGCAATTCTCGTGTGCGTATACGTGGTCTAGCGGTGTGTGAGTGTACTCTAGCGGTGTGTGAGTGTTCACGCGCGACCGTCAACTGCTAGGAGACGGCCCCCTTAAGCGATTCGGCCAATCGTGGAAGACGTGTAGCGCGTAGTAGGGGCGTCACCTGGTACCTACGAGTTTCTCGTGCCAACTCTCGGCGGACGGATAATAGAGAATCGGCTACCCCCACTCGCGGTCGGTCAGCGTCAGAGGGAAATACGAGCTCGCCTTGCTTGCCTTACGGAGCATCAATTGGCCAGGCGTGTGCTACACGTTTCCTGTTTGCGAATTCAGTTACAGTCAACGCAGCACAACAAATTCGTTCGTAACAATACCCAGAAAAGAATGAAAACAATTTGGTATTACGTAGTCAATTGCTCTATCGTTCAAAATTAACGTGAACATGTCTGTGATTTATATAACTTGAAAATTAATTGCGAATTGAACATATGTCAATATTTCAAATGTGATCCTCTTGTTTCAGAAATATTGTTTTTTATCAACTACTTTTTACATCACTTTTCTCATACTTCGAAGAGTACATATTGCATTTAATAGAATATTGTAACTACTGGCAAAACAAATGGCGGTCGCGAACGTATAAATTAGAAGAAAGAAGATAACATTAAAACTTGTAACAATTTTCTTTCAAAATACACAATTGTTGTAACTTTTATTGAATGTCTCCAGTCTTTTACACAATCCACAGCAGTTTACAATATGATCTGCTCACTACGTCTGCTCACTTTGACTATTAATCGCTATCTACTGCGACGCGCCTGTCGCCGAATTCGCTTCGCGAACTCTCTTTCTCTCTCTCTCTCTCTCTCTCTCTCTCTCTCTCTCTCTCTCCCTCATTTTCTCACACATTCTTTCCTCATTTGACCTATCGTTCGTTCTGTTTACTCATTCGCTCACTCTCACTCACCAACTTTCTTTTCTCACTCACCCACTCATGCATACACCACACAATAAATATACAAATAACACACCTTTGTAATGAAAAATGTATTCAAATAATATTACAAAATCTATTTACAAGGATAGCAATGTATTTTAATTTTTCTTATTTTATACTATTTACATATTGTAGTTTTCAAATTAAAATTCTACGACGCAAAAATAGTTTGTTCAAAAATATATACTTAAAACTAAAAGTTTGGCTATGGACTATGGATTTTATTTGATTTTATTTGGATTGAATTAGACTATGGAATTTATGCATTTATTGCAAAAGTGGGAGGTGCAATTTCGAAGAGTACAATAATTAAGAGAATTCAAGAGTATCAAGAGTATAGTATTTCATTTTTAGCTTTCTGAAGTTTTACAGAAGAAAAGAAATTTCTATTTTTATTTTGTATAAAGATCAGAAGTCTAATGATTACTTATGATACCATAACAGAGAAAATGATAATTGGACTGCGCATCTTTATGCAAAATAAACTGTTCGCACATCAATTACGATCTATAGAAGCCAAGTAACAATTTCTTGGCCTCATTAATCATTTTTATATGTTAAAAATAGTGTATCGACACTGTTAAACTCATTTAATCTGTTTACTGTCTCGAATTACATCTATTCATTTTTTCCATCTATTATTTATATCTAACAATAAATAACACTTTAACAAAAGTTTACTTCGATACGTTCCGATATTAGTTTAATTATAATGTAAACAAGACAAAAATACGTGATCAGCCAGCGCTAAAATGAAACTGCATTTAAGAATGGTTTTATACAAGAAAATTAATATTTATATACATACATATAGAGTGCGGAGCTTGGGTCTATTGTTCCTACTCCTATGAACGGCAGGAGCTACGCGCGAGTCGAAAAGTGGGGATCGGGCGAAGCGTGCGGAATATCCCTCCTCTTGTCCCGTTTCCCCTCCCAAATAACCGAAAAATACCGGTATCATACCGGCATCGTACCGGTATTTTACGTACCGGTATTGTACGTACCGGTATGAATTCTTGAATGCAACCATACCGGTATGACGTCATACCGGTATTCCGATATTTCGGTTCTATAACGGTTAGGAAGAAATAACCGAAATATACCGGTATCATACCGGTATTTTACGTACCGGTATAAGTCCCTGGCAAGAAGTACACAAGAAACTATAAACCTATATTTCTACTATACGAAACAATGCTAACACGCAGGCCCGGCGCGAGGGAGGTTCAGCGCGTTCACCGGAACCCGGCCTCGCGTTTGAAAAGGCCCCCCGGTCTATGGAAACTCATCAGACATTTTGCAGGACCCCCTGTATAGTAGATTGAATATTCGGGTGTGTGTGGAAAATGCACTCGCATAATCCACTAATCGATGACAACTTGCAGCACACTGACATGAGAGCAAGATTTTCTCTCCGGTCTTTGCATTGAAATATTTCGTTGCAGCGTGTTGCAGACGTTGACATTAAAAGTTGACATTAAACGTTGACACATCTGCAACGCGGGTGCAGAGGACATTAGGTGTTAAGGAAATTACCCAATTAGAAAACACCGATTGTGAATTTTAACATGCAAGACATTCTTTTAGTAGCGATGATTCAGTTTGAAGGCGTGACAAAAATCATCAATGTTCAGTGTAACTGCATAAAGTCCTTATATATATCCTGGAAATTATTTCAGATAAAAAAAGTCCAAACGTTTTCAGAGAAATTTACTTTTTACGAGAAATTAAACTACATCAATAGTTTTTTGCGGAAGTCATATATTACAGATTTTGTACTTTCATTGAATTTTTTGCCCCTTGAAAGCGAATTATGGATGCGAAAAAATATGACTTGCATTTCTTTAATGTACCAATATTCTGTAAGTATGTCAGTAATAATTATTTAAATAAAAATTAATTTGTTCAAAACACCACGTTTTTAAAATGGACTAGAAAGTATAAAATAACTCTTCCTAGCCCCCTATAGACTCCTAACCACGTACAGATAATCCTGAAAATTTGTGATTGTGAATTTTTAACAGCAACGCAAATACTTGTAAGATTTAAAACGAAAAACGTAGGGCGCAAGATAATAGTAAGGAGTGTAGAGAGTAGCAGCCGTTGAGAAATCTCACACAACAGTTCATATCATTTGCGAAGCAATAAAATTTTTAGTAATTTGGGTGAACTATTCATGCATCAATTATCTATTGCATGCGCCCCACGTTTTTCGTTTTAAATCTTACAAGTATTTGCGTAGCTGTTAAAAATTCACAATCACAAATTTTCAGGATAATCTGTATGTGGTTAGGAGTCTGTAGGGGGCTAGGAAAAATTATTTTATACTTTTTAGTCTATTTTAAAAACGTGGTGTTTTTAAAAAATTTATTTTTATTTAAATAATTATTTTCCGCTTTTTAGTTTTGTATGTGTGAAATTTTACAATCGATTTTGAACATTTTGATGAGATTTTGACAGAGACATGTAGTAAATTTCAGACGGTATTCCAACCGCGTCCTATCGAAAACAAACGCCGTGGCAAAATGTCAAAGATAATAAGGTTCGACCGAAAATCTCGGTGTGACTGTCCTTTCGATTGGTAACAAACATTACAGTATAATAATACGTAGTCACGTTGTAAACACCGCACGGAGCTCAAACGCACACTGAGCTCCTTCGGTGCGAAGCGGGTCAGTAGGGTGGGGTTGAGTCAGAGTGGGAACGCGTAGTGGAGTAGGGAGCGCTGTCGCGCGGTTTGATGATGACGTAGTTTCACGGGGAGGTGAACAGGTAAATATTTAATTGTTATTTCTCCGAAACGGATAGACTTTTTAAATAATTTTTTTTGAATAATGCATTGTCATCCAGTTCTGAGCTATGTTTAAAATTTCAAGCCTCTAGCTCATCGGGAAGTTAGTTTAAAATCAATTGCAAAATTTGCCACCGAACAGACAAACAAACAAACAAGAAAGCGAGCTAATAAAAACGTGGTGAAATCGGTATCTTCAAGTTGGGTAATGTCCCATGTAAGCGATTGCGATGACCACGGTGCGGCGTTACAAATAATGTTAACTACTCCAGTAACCGTGGCTTCAGCTGAACGTAGTTTCTCGCGGTTGAAACTAATAAGAAATTATCTTCGATCATCAATAAGCCAAGACCGATTTACGATTTAGATAAGACCGATCTCTGGCAATTCTTTCAATAGAAAGCGAAGTAGCAAACTCAATCAATTTTGATAACGTAATCAAAGATTTTGCGGCGGAAAAAGCGAGAAAAATTATGTAATATTTATCTTACAAAAAATATATGTAATATCCTTTGTACTTATAATAAATAATTCCTTATTGTGAAATTTAAGTATAGGATTTGAATGTGCATTCTGGCCCCGCGCAATTTTTGGACCGGGCCCCGCAAAAGGTCACGTCGGCCCTGCTAACACGGGCAAGGAGGTCTTTTTAACCGACTTCAAAAAAGGAGGAGGTTACTCAATTCGATCTGTATGTGCCTTTTTTCCCTTTTTTTCTATGTATGTTCACCGATTACGCCGAGATGGATGGACCAATCGGAACGCATCTTGTAGAGTATGTTCCCGGGATGGTCCCGTGCAAAAAAATTTTACATTTCTTTATTAATTACGATTTTATTTGCGAAAATGTAGAGTGGTGATACCGTCGTGAACTCCGCTGAATGTTAGACATTAGGAACAGTAACGACGCGACGTCGTTACCGTTATCGATTGCTGCTTTCAGATATTTATAAATTACGATTTGGAATGTGACGGCTGACAGAGATAAAAAAAAGTGTGAAATAAAAAAAAACTTAAAAAAAAAATTAAGCCGACTTCGAAAAAACGCACTAAAAAGTATAAAATAATTTCCATTTAATATATGTGAATACACACGAACTTAAATACAATACAATCTTTTCGAAGGCGGCGCAAAATTGAAAATTTTCGACACTGGAAATTACGAAAATCCTTAAATTGTTCTAAATACTAATATATTTATATTTAAATAATATATTTGCGCCGCCTCCGAAAAGATTGTATTGTATTTAAGTTCGTGTGTATTCACATATATTAAATGGAAATTGTAACGCGACGAGGAACGCGACAACCCCAGGGGCGCCAATCTGCCTCGGCACTACCCTGAGCTGAAGAAAAGAATCGCGCCGCGACCGAATATTCTAGAAGGCCGCATGTTCGAGAAACTTCTAAACTCCCTAACAACGCCCTAACAAGGGTTAGCAACGACTAGTATAAATACCGGTATACGATCGCGGAGAAATCACTTTTGCTGCGCCTGTGGGAGAGGACGAGGTAAGACCACGGCCGCCCATAGGTTAGGGAGAGTACGAAGCAATGCTATCGGACGCCCGGCAGCTAAGGAGAGGACAGGGGTTGCACCTGGACGCCTCTCTGGATAAATGGGAGAGGACGGCCATGAAGGCTGGCCGCCCGCCGAGAGGAAAGAACAGTAGCTTCCTGGCCGCCTGAAAGTAGGTTCACCAGGTTACTCTGTACGTCTTGGAGAGGACGGCCATGAAGGCCGGCCGCAGAGCTTAAAGAGGACACCGGGTGAAACCGAGTTGTCGTCGTTTTCCCAGTAGGAGAGTACGGTTGAGATAAACCGGACGCCTGATGGGAAAACCTTTTATTACTAAAATTATTCTAATCTTTCGTTGCTAACCTTCTTCAAAGGTTTATTGTAAATTTCACGAAAAACTTTCGATGTATGAAAACTAATTGAAAAAATATATTTCTTTGTCCAGAGAGAATTCCCAAATCCTATTCCTTGCGATACGAGAGAGAGAACCCGTTTCCTTCTATTATGTCGGATCCTACAAAATTATTTTATACTTTTTAGTGCGTTTTTTCGAAGTCGGTTTAATTTTTTTTAAAAGTTTTTTTTTATTTCACACTTTTTTTAAAGATAAATTTTAACATCAAATAAAATATGAAATAATTGAATACGATAATATGTATATCTCTTAATCGTTAATATACTAATATACTATGCTTCATTTAAAAAAAGTAGTTTGATTTTTAACTAAAAAATATTGTAACAGAAGTTTATCTCTTCTAATAGTTATATAATATGTTAAAATACGTGTTATAATGTGTTAATAACGTGTTAAAATATTTTTATATAATAATTATATAATTATATAATATATTATATAATCAATATATAATCATTATATAATTATTAGAAGAGATAAACTTCTGTTAAAATATTATTTATATAATAATATATATGATTTGATATGGTTTGAGCCTATAAGAATAAAAAGTAATGAATCTAACAACAAAGGTTCGCATGGATCAGCGAGGAAGCCATCATGAAGTTAAACGGTAAGTCCACAGTTCGAATCCCGCCCAACTGCATACAAATTTCTAAATTGTAATAAGGTTTTTTCAAAGAGAAAGTGGAATATGCTCTCAAGCAGTGCATGAAAGTAAGTAGTATATACAATGTTGTAGATTGTAATTTTTTTAATAAGTTTTTCTTAAATTTGAAGATTTAGTGCGTCTGAAAAAGATGCATAAAAGATGCCTGAAAGGACGTGTAAAAGATGCAAAAAAGATGCCTGAAAGGACGTATAAAAGATGCCTGAAAGACCTCCGAAAAGATGTATAAAAGATGTCCAAAAAGGCAACTTTTTTTACGTCTTTACGTACATCTTAAAGACATCAAAAGACCTGTGAGAGACGACTTTAAATCGCACAGTTTTGTAAGACCTGTTAAAGTCGTACCAAGTACGTGAAAAAGACATGAAAACGACGTGCCACAGACGTAACGTACGACTTTAAGACGTACTTACGTCTATCGTCAGGCAACTTTTAGGCGTACTTTAAGATGTCTTTGTGCTATCTGGGCTGCCGTTTATGGAAATGAAGTAAACTTTCAAATTAAATTCTTCGCAACGCGTGCAAATGCGTGGAAATTTTGTAAAACTTACGATATTCTAATAATTTTTCTTAAAAAGTATCAGTTCATAAAATATATCATAAAGTGTGTGAAGGAAACGTAAACCCACCATTTCCAGTTACAGCCATACTGATAATATCATATACATGTAACAAGATACTAACTACTAACACAATTTATGCACACATCAAGAAAGAACTCGATATTTTGAGGTTATAATTTGTAGCAATTGACTAACGCAGAAAAACACAATGCGGTTACTGGAATGTTGACAGTCTTGCTAACAATAATACGGTGGTCTGATGTACTAATTTTGCTTTTGTTATTGTAGTATACATATCAAACTATCATACAAGTGTAAATTTTAATAGATTTACGTTAGTTGGTATTTTTAATTTATTCGCGCTAGAACTGACTTTTAGACCACAATGCGATGCGACGAGAGGGAAAAAAATACAAAACAGTATAACAGTTTATAATATATGGTCGAGCTGTAATAGTTTATAATCTATGGCAGTGATCGACAAATTCGTTAATCGAAAGATCCAAACTGTCCAACAAATTTCAACTGTTTTTGTTTCCTAATTACTCTTGGATGTATCTTATAGAGGTTTCTGCGGTGATCCGAATCTGTCCTTAAGTTTTCTCCAAGACGCACAGTTTTTGAGAAACATGACTTAAAAAAAACATATTTTTCCACTTTAAACGAATATTATGATGTTATTATAAAAGATATTGAATTGATCTTTACAGCAAAAGAATCTGTAGACTTTCCCGAATACAGTGATATACAATATTAATACATTATGATTGTTTAAACATGTTGCATATAGTAATACACATGAGCATATATTGATATCTAGAATATCATAAACATTCATAATATAAAGAATAAATGTCAAGAAATAGAAAGAAATATATAAACGAAGACATCGGTGATTTAAATATTTTAAATTATCTGAGAAAATTCTATCGCTAATTCCTAATTTGTTTCAAATGATTAAAGAGGCCCTTGCTATGAAAACGTTGTATTTGTTTAAAACAATTGTAATGACTCAGCTAAACGACACGTCGGCTATGAAAGATTTCTTAAAGATAAAGATGATGATAGATTAATAGATATATGACTAGAGGGAGTAAAAATATATGGTATTAATCTTAATAAATTAAAAATTATGAATAATAACATTATACTTGTTAATAAAATGATAATATTAGAAGCAAATTTTTTTTTTTTGATAATTTGATAATTCTCGATAATATGTTAAAAATTAAAATATACTTAAACGTGAAGGGTATAATCAATATGACCAATTAAATAGTAATAAAGGAATAAATATTACCAATAAGTAATAGAAAGCGAGAAGAGAAAAGACTCCTCTTGCCTTCTCTGTGTAGTCCCGCGTCCCGCATACCTACCATCAGCGGCTACGTCATATTTCGTCAATGTGTGCACAGTGTGCGGCAGTCCGCTCTCGAGGAGCGCGCTGCGATGGGTCAAAAATCACTCCCGCACCGTCTTCGGAGGATTAATAAACAACTTTTATAAAAGCGAAGTGTCCAGTCCTAGGTCGAGATCGGAGAGCACATCGATTAACACATTTTCTCTATGTCATTCTTTTTCGCGTATTGCTTGTAATTCTAGATTGTAATTAGACTGCGGATGTTTACGCAATTTGTAATTTTTCTAGACGAATTCTAGAAAGTGGAATCAAATAAAATCGTGTTTTCATTGGTAGTTAAAATCGTACTAAATTCTGTCGAATTTTATATTCTAGCATTACCGATGCGTTGTTAGGAATCCGTTCATCAAACGCCGATCATACATGTAGTAAATAGTTGAACGATTAAATTCTAATAGAGTCATTCACATGTATATTGACAACAGTATCCATTTGAACAGTCTGAAACACAAAGAAAAATATATTATTTTAACACTTTACCTACCGGAAGCCTATTAATATAATAGGATGTTCAATAATCGTGATATACCAAAAGAAAGCATAGAAATGTTCTTTTACATTGCAATCTTCAATGAAAGTATCCGACGACGTTATTGAGGGTGACTTGTTATTTCACAATGAAAATTGCTGTTGCTATTGAAGATTCCATTAAAAAATGTTTGGCCATGTACCATAGATTTCTCAAAATTATGCAATAATCACCGGTCGGTAATGTGTTAATAATCTGGCTCAAAATACAATACTTTAATCTCTCTTGTAGTATTGGGTGATACGATCGTATAAGTAATGCAGCTTTATTTGGGTCAAATGACCCGTTTTCGATTTTTTATTTGACAATTGCTGAGATTGTAAAGGTGTTTTCATGGGAATTGATTGAATACATTTTTTCACTACAGTATGCATTCATATATTATACTAAAAATAGCATAAAATATATAATATGTATAAAAATCTTGTTATTTTTATAATATCATACACATTCGTCACTATCGATGGTCGGTGGGAGCTTCTATCATCGAGTTATTAAGACATTAGAAAACAAATTTTGGGAAATGGTGGTAAAAGAAATTTTTGTAATTTAATTAATTTTAATGCTATGGAATTCGCATTTTGTTTATGACTGGACTACGGATTTTATGCATTTATGATAAAAATGGGAAAATCAAATGCAAAACAGTGAATACATTTAAAGAAATTAAAAACACTTTTGCATTATTTTCAGCTCGTTGAGAAAGAAATCATTGAAAGGAGAACTTCATGGCTATGTGGATCCTCTACATATGTACCTTGAACTTAATCCGAACAATTCTCATTTTTCATAGAAATCTGCAGTCTTCTTATGAGACTATATATGTATACTGCGGTTTGATACTAAACAATATAAACATACATACAACGTATCTTGTCACTAAAGACAATTTATACTTGTACATATGTACATACGAACTAAAAAAAAAACTAAAATAAAATACTATTTTCAAAACTTGTTGCTTTTGTGGTTTCGTGGTTTTGTTGTACGTATATTGTGGTAACCAGACTGCGGATCTTTATGCAAAATAAATAATGTTCGCATTGATTGCAAGACACAGGAGCCGAATAAAAATTGTACATTGTAAAATACAGTGTAAAAATTCTCTTCTTTTTATTATTCGATTAAACTGAAACTAATACATTGATGCTGAAAAAATTGTTAACATGTCCACTGCTTTAAATAGTACGTGTCCATTTTTGTCATAAATGCATAAAACCGGGAAGTTAGTACTGCCTGGATAGCACAAAGACGTCTTAAAGAGGTTTGCAGTTGGACATACAGACATCTTAAAGATGTCCCGAATGTCCTGCGAACGTCTTCATAACGTCTCCTGAACGTCTTGTGTTAGAAAATGATACGTGTTAACGACGTCTCTAAGACGTCTAAAAGACGTTCAGACGTCTTTCAGAATTAAAGGTCCATAAATGTTCGCGAAATTAAAAGAAAGGAAGAGTAAAAATGTTATAGATTTCGACAAAAACGAATTCAAACTTAAACCAATAAAATAAAAAAAGCTTTATTAGAAGAACGCATGTGGAATTGGCATAAAAAGTGTAATAAAAATAACAATTGCAATTAAAATCGCAATAAAAAATAATAAAAAGTACAATTACAACAAAAATGAAATTCAAAGTGAAGTTGGAATTGAAATTGAAGAGTTCAAATTGAAAAAGTGAAATTGAAGAGTTCAAATTGAAGTTGAAATTGAAATCGAAGAGTTCAAATTAAAAAATTAAAATTGAAGAGTTCAAATTGAAAAATTGAAATTGAAGTTGAAGAAGAGTTAAAATTGAAGTTGAAATGGAAGAGTTCAAATTAAAAAATTAAAATTGAAGAGTTCAAATTGAAAAATTTAAATTGAAATTGAACTTGAAGAGTTAAAATTGAAGTTAAAGTTGAAAGTGAAGATTTCAAATTAAAAAATTCAAATGGAAGTTGAAATTGAAGAGTTCAAATTGAAAAATTGAAATTGAAGTGGAACTTGAAGAGTTAAAATAGAAGTTGAAGTTGAAATTGAAGAGTTCAAATTGAAAAATTAAAATTGAAGTTGAAGTTGAAATTGGAGAGTTGAAATTGAAAAATTGAAATTGAAATTGAAATTGAAGTTGAACTTGAAGAGTTGAAATTGAAGTTGAAATGAAGTTGAAATTGGCAAATTGAAATTAAAACTGAAATTGAAGCAAAAACGCTAACTCGAACAAATGGTACCAATGCTAATATTATATTTACTGCCAGAGATTGATTATGGGTATACAGGGTGATCCTCGCAATTGTTTCAAGTCATAACTCCGTTATTATTGCATTTACGAAAAAATGCCAAAGGAGAAAGATAAATGGTTCGAAGAGCACTACATCTGTAGGCCTTTAAATTTTTTTGAGATGCAGCATTGCATGTGCAATTAACAATTGCATCATTTCTTTAAATAGAAATGCATATTCTTTTTTACACAGATCGATTCTTCTGTTCATTCTACGTAAAAAATGATTAGGGTACCATGGAAAAAAAATTATTAGATCTCAAGATATTTTCAAAAAATGTCTTAATCGAAGAAGGTGCTCAAACGCTCCTCCATTACATTCTAAATATTTCTAATAACGTTTTTTTCTTGTTTGCATAACTGCGTTTATACATCAATACGTTGGCCAGCCCGTTCACCTGATTTAAGTCCTGTTGACTTTTTTCTGTGGGGTTATTTGAAATATAGAATTTATTCAAATGCCATAGATTCTGTAGAGAATCTGAGAGAAAGAATCATACTAGAATGTGCAGTAATAACTGCAGATAATTTAAACGCAGTTATGCAAACAATAAAAAAACGTTATAAGAAATATTTAGAATGTAATGGAGAAGCATTTGAGCATCTTCTTCGATAAAGACATTTTTTGAAAATATCTCGAGATCTAATAATTTTTTGTCCATGGCACCCTAATCATTTTTTACGTAGAATGAACAGAAGAATCGATCTGTGTAAAAAAGAATATGCATTTCTATTTAAAGAAATGATGCAATTGCTAATTGCTCATGCACTGCTGCATCTCAAAAAATTTAAAGGCCTATAGATGTAGTGCTCTTCGAACCATTTATCTTTCTCCTTTGGCATTTTTTCGTAAATGCAATAATAACGGAGTTATGACTTGAAACAATTGCGTGGTTCACCCTGTATAAAAACCACACCGTTTATGGCCTTAAAGACGTCTTTTTAGGACGTAAGACTTTCAGACCTAAAATATACATAAAATGGGCGTCCTTAAGACGTCGTGTGCTATCTGGGAGGTACACGTGTGTACTATTTCACCTGTGTTTAAATATTATTAAATCCATTTTAATTTGCATAATTTTTAGAACATTGATGTCAGAGTTGGGCAAAAATTTTATTTAAATAAAAATTTCTAATAAAGTGGGTTTAAAACCCACTTTATTCGAAATTTTAACTTGAATCAAATTTTTGCCCAACTCTGATTGATGTTAATTTATGTCATTGATATTATTTGTGATTACATCTCGTTTTTGCAGTTATGCGTGTATGTTACATACAATTTCTCACCATACAGTGCAAGCACGTCCGTACAACTGAATAACAAATTAAGTAATAATGGAGAATTGAATAGTGTGTTGCCGAATCTTTAAGCAGACACTTCAGATTTAATTACAATTCGAAGCATACAACTTATAGAACCGGCGAAATAATATTTCCAACAGCTAAGAATATTGTTATATCCCAAAAGATGTCGTTTATTGTTTCTCAGAACATTAAAAACTATCGGATTCTTCTCCAATAAACTAGGGTTTGTTGATTCTATTTTTTTAATGGAAGTGGTTTTCAAATTAATTTTTCCTTTTATTTTATATACCTATATTTTGCTTTCACAAATTCGCAAGTGTATTTAAATACGCAATGACTCCCACTAATACTCGGATGCTCTCAAAAAACCAATAACTCTTTTAATATACGACTATACGCGCGCGAATTGAACTTTTTTGAGAAGTTAGAGCAATTAGTTTACTACACAACGTGAACAAATTTTTGTAAAAAACGTGCATGTCGTCGGAAGTGCAGAGAAAATACTAAAGGTTGTATTTTGCAAATTTTTTATGTGGACTTACATGGAAAATTTAGAAAACACGTTTCGTAGCTGTGTATCAATGAAGCATATTCTAAAAATTTCGTCAAACTCGTTCGACGTTGCAATCGGTTACAAACGTTTAAATTCCAGATTTGCAATAAAAATCTTAGGACTTTTCCCCACATCAACCGATTTTGACGAAATTGACAGAATATGTTTCACTGACACAGATGTATTTATAAAACGTATTTTTTAAATTTTCGATATAGGCCCACATAAAAAAGCGGTAAAATGCAACTTTTAGTATTGTCTTTATAATTCCTACCAACTGGAATTTTTGAAAAAATTTCTTTTCACATCCTGTAGTAAACTAATTGCTCTAGCTTCCTAAAACAGTTCAAATGGTATAGTCCAATATTAAATAATATAGTCCAATATTAAATAATATAGTCCAATATTGAAAAAAGTTATCGTTTTTTTTAGAGCGTCGTCTATTTAAAGCGATCGCTATTTAAAATAAATAAAATAATGTACTTTCAGCCAGCTCTCCGAGCACTCGGCGCGAGATAAAATATTCGTTTAACCGAATAGCCGAATTCCTAGTCCCCCATGGCCGCATCGTAAAGCAAACTGTATCCTTCTCCCATCCTGTCGCTCTAAAGCGACTCGATGACAGTTCAAGGTATCGATAAGGTCTGTTCTCATAGTCCTCCGACATTCTCCGATGCATTGCCTCGGGACCTTTACCCATTGTTTATAAATAATTGTCGTCGCAGTTGATAAACGCGAACGCGAACGCATACGTTTACATTAAAGTGAATCCCACGAGGACTGACTCATTCATGGCAGTCGCCACGAGCACGATCGATCTGTCAGTCGAGCGAGGCTGCTCGTCGTGGAAGGGTAGCTGCGTGCTCTCCGACTCCGACTCCGTCGACTTCGCATACACAGTTCGTTTTCTATTTCACTTATTCCAAATCGTGCATCAGATAGTGCAATTTTCCTTCAGCAAACCGTACAGAAAAACACGTTCTTCTATATCATTAATTCGATTTTATATGATATTCTCCATTTAATTCATTTCTATTATAATTGAAACATTTCGGCGAAGCTCGTGAAAGATCGCGTACTACATAGTGCAATTTCTCTAGCGTCGGAAGAGTTAGTTAATGAAAATTATTTCTGCTAATCGATTCACTTATTGTAGGATGAAAATATTTTGCCGAAATTCGTTAAAAGCGGTGCAGTAGTGGAATTTCTATAATACAATTTTTAACAATTTTACAAATACAATTTTCGTGTGTTTGATGAAAAATTGTACAGCAAATTTTTCTTGTAACAGACAGAGCTAAACTTGCACCCGCACATAATACATTCATTCACAATCATGAGAAGAGTTTGGAATAACGCGAAAGACAATGTGTTGATGAAGTGAATGATTTTATTTGTCAAAGGATTGTTATCGAGTGGAAAAAAGTGTTTTCTTTTTTAGCGAGAGTGAGACTTGTGTTGATAATCAATGTTAATTACATAGGTTGCAGTTAATGGATTGGAAGTTTTCTTCGTTACATATGCAATTGGTTGCCCGCAACTGACAGGATTCTGATGCGTGCTGCCAAAATGACAGTTGCTTACAACGATGGTAAGATACATGCGATACAAAAAATGTACCTATACCTATATCAAACATATTATATTATTATATTATTATTATATATACACATTATTATTATACATATATACAGGCTGTCCCAAAATTTCTTTATTACACGGGATATCTCTTTATCCATCGTATTTAGAAAAAATACTTCCAATGAAATTTGTATGGTTCTCAAAGCTCTATAGAAAGGTGTATTTTTTCAATATTTTATTCGACGCGTTGAAGGTCGTTTCAAGGTTAAGTTCACTTTTCTATATGGAAACATAATTTTATTATTACACCAACTTATTCTATGAGAAAAAACAAGTAAGTTTTATTCGAAACGTTTTTTAATTTGACATCGGCTTTTTAAGTTATTCAATGATACACTCCGCGACAAAACGATAAGACACCTCTAGATTACTAATGTTTCTCAATACCAATGATGTGTACAAAGATTTTCTATATAGATCTGTATACATATAGTATCCTCTGTTCAGTAACATACGAAGTAACTGCTATTATTTACGTTGTGTCTTAGCAGTTATATCGGTTTACATGAAAATCCGGTGCGTCATAACGATAAGACATGGGGAAGAAGAACAGTGATTTAATTACGCTGTCCAACACCAAATTTCTTCCACAATTACTTTTGAGTGCATTTTATAAAGTTTTTTGCGCTGATTCCGAATCTGTCCTTTATTTTTGTCCTAGACGCACAATTTTTGAGAAACATTACTTAAAAAACGGATTTTTTAACTTTAAACGAATATTATGATGTTATTATAAAAGATATTGAATTGTTCTTTACAGCAAAAGAACCTTTAGACGTTCCCAAATACAGTGATATCCAATATTAATACATGTTTAAACAAGCATTAAAGACGGAGAGACACCACTTTTGCACCAATTTTTTAGGATATTTTTCAATTTATATAAAAAAATAAAGGTTTATTTATTATTTCAGATTGTATTTTGCTGAAAGGAAATAGTATTTCAAATAAGATATACAATTTCGAAAATGAAATATTTCTATTTTAACAATCTGAACCTCAAAATAAGATATTTCTATTTCAACAATTTGATTCACAAAATAAAATATTTCTATTTTAACAATCTTGAAACACGAAATGAAATATTTTACTTTTTACATTGTTATAATACTCAGAGAAACCGCATAACCATACAGTCAATCTTATCGTTAAAAAATGATTTACACTCATAAATTTACTGAATTCGAACCATGATTTTCAGCAATAATATTTCGAATTAAATTGAAAATAAAGGCAAAATATAAATAATTTAAATATTCTTTAAATAAAATACTATTTTCAAATAAATTTCTACCTCTAATAAATTATTTTATTTCCAAAAATTACTGCATCAAATAAAATATTTTATTTTCAAAGTTGTACACATACTTTAAAATAAATAGAATTATTTACTATTTAAAACACTATTTTACCCAGTTCCGTGTGTGTGCTTTCGACCACAAAGCAAAATATTTTCAATCTAGATCAAGGTCACTTCAAGGTCATGTTATTATACATATCTGAATGTATTTTTCGATCAGTTACACGGTGTAATAAAATAAAAATGTAGTTGTGTATCAAAAAACATCGATGACCTTGATAACTCCGAAAAAATGACCTTTGGAAAAAAATATTCACATTACGTAACAGATATTTTTTGTATCACAATAACCTGAACATATTTATGTGTCCTGTTTTAGATGAAACACCCTGTATATACAAAATCTTTGTCCACAGTACACAGGATTGGTATTGAGAAACATTCGAAATCTTGAGGTGTCTTATCGTTTTGTCGCGGAGTGTAAAGTCATAAGAAGTGCATAGTCCAATGGCGTCAAATCAGGAGAGCGCGCTGGCCAATCAGGAACTTCTTCTGGTGTCTTTGATCAGATTTATTTGATGAAATATACGAAGATTGAAACCACTGTTCTCAGTTTTGTTTTATCAAATCATTGACATATTTTTTAGCAGTAGTGTAAGCACTAGATTGCGGATGTTCCAGCAATTTTCAATTTTTGTATTCGCATTTTAAGAATGTGATGCCACATGAAATTCTACGATATAATATTCGAATTTACAATTAAATATACAGAGAGGGTGGAGCACTAACTATGTCCACTTTGAATATTGCCGTTATTTGTAATATAATTAGACTGCGGATTTTTATGCAAAATAAAAAATGTTTGCATCGATTGCAAGACACAGGATCCAAATAAAGATTTTTTATTAAGCTTAATTTCCTTATTAAGCTGAAAATAATATACGGATGCCCTTAAATCTTTTTAATATGTCCACGTACGTACAATTTAAATTGTACGTACCCATTTTTGTCATCAATGCATAAAATTTGCAGTCTAGTAATAATATGAAAAAAATGTTATATGTATAGAAAACTTACACGGTATAGAGGGGGGCATATTGTGACATAAAGATTTTTTGCGTGGGTGGAGGCATAGAGGAGATTTGAAGGTCACCTTGTCTTTTTAAAATGGAAACACCTACTTTCTGTATCACGAATCGATTGACTATTGAATTCTGAGTGAAAATGTATTGACCTCCATATGTCCTAACTCTAATACATAGTTAACGAGATATTATCGAAACAATTTTCTTTCTTCTTTGGATAATATCTCGTTAACTATTAGGTTTAGCACATATGAAGGTCTACACTTTTGGACTCAGAATTTGGTACTCTATTGATATATTGTATAAAAAATAGGACATTCCATTTAAAAAAGAAAGTTGACCTTCACCTCACCTTGGAGTGTCTACCGAGAAAAATAAAAGTCCCACCACATGATGTCCCCCTCGGTACTGAACAACTTTCATCTGAAACATTTTTGCGTATAATCAATATTTTTGGAGATATTCGTCCGTAACGCTTAATAATTTACACTGCTTGTATTTCTTGTTGTTTAATCCATAATCACTGTTTCTATCGTAGATGAATTTGCTTCTACGTTGGTCATATGTAGTTAGAGCAGGGCAAAACGTAAACCAATTAATGATTGTAATTACGATTAATATAAAATCCAATTATTAATCGTGGCTACTGATTACTAAATAATCAGTAATCATTGATTAACGAATAAGAAAGGATTCACATGTTGTGATAATCAATGTTAGTGAGAGATTGCTTTATTAATTATTGCTGATGAAATGATTTTTCAATATGGTTAAATCTGTGCTTCTGCTGAAATAACGACACTGTGAACGTATTCTTAGAAATATACTACTCAGGGTGTCCCAAAATTCGTGAAAAGCCCAAAAGGGGGTGGTTCCTGAGACTATTTCAAGCAACATTTTCCTTTGCAAAAATGTTATCCGCGGCGTTGTTTAGGAGTTATTAACGAAAAACACGGACCAATCAGAGCGCGAC
>CM052298.1:333589-344976 GCA_028455765.1 Lasioglossum oenotherae | reverse complement strand
TGAGAAAGGCTATCTTCAAAACTTCCAACTTTAATTGTTTGTTACAGTAATGGTTTTTATTAAATTTTATTAATATTTTCATTTTCGAGGTTGATGGAGATTTAGAAAGCAATAAACACTCAACAGATATCTATATGATACAGTTGGTTTTTGGGCAAAATGTCACTAAATTTCGCGTTTTAGACCACTGTGCGCCGGGCCGACTGTGCCAATTCACGTCTAGGTCGCACTCTGATTGGTCCGTGTTTTTCGTTAATAACTCTTAAACAAAGCCGCGGACGCCATTTTTGCAGAGGGAAATGTCGCTTCAGATGACCTCAGGAAACTCCCATTTACGGATTCTGCAGGAGTTTTGGGACACCCTGTATAAGAATTCACGGAAAGATCCGTAGACCTGTGATTAGATTTTCGTGTTAGAAACTGCTGTTCGCTGGAACGATGCTCTTGGAGCAAGAGATATTTTTGCTAAAATTGTTTGACCCCGATAGAGGAACCGCGGCTCCAGCTCTTTGACTCCTACGACTCTAATTTTAGCGAACGCGTGATTCATTCAGCTACAAGGGGTCTAACAAGACCCCGCAAGCGGTAACCATTTTTTTAAGCCTTATACTTCACATGTTTCTAAAAATCATTCTACACAGATTTGATATTGGCAGACTATTAACACTAGATTGCCCAAGGAAGTCATTTTGACTGCTTTTTAATTTCAATTAGAAAAACAGTTATGTATATAATAACACAATTTCTTAGAATTTTGTGACTTTTTGTACAACATATAAATGCGTTTATTAGTAATTGTAGTTATCTCCCCCTCTTCTTAATTTCCTGTATGTGTTATACCTATATTGCCCAAAAGCAGTCATTTTGACTGCTTGGGAAATTTTAAATAATCAAATGACTCTTATTATTGAATTGAGTAAATTTCTTGTATGACCAGTTCGGCTCTGTATCGAAATGACAGTACATGATAAATTGTCGATTTGGGCGTATATTTGATAAGTTGTAGTTACTCAATAAGTATTAGTAAGGTCGCGGACAAGTTACAGCGCGCGGCCGGACTGTTTTTATCAATTTTTTTTCCTAGTGAAGTAAATTTTTTTGTTGTTAATATTTATCAATAACTTATTATATAACTGTAAATAATATAACAAATAATAAAAATTAATTTTAAACAAATTTCTTTGCACATTAGTAATTCTTTCACAATGCAGTCATTTTGACTGCTTTTGGGCAATACAGGTATATACTAAGTTTTAGTCTTTCTAGTGTTAATTTATTGATTATTGCTTTAAACCGATTAGTTTATTTAACAAGTACATTGTTACATGTAGCTTGCATTACACAGGTGTAACATTGTTTTCATATCCGGTAAATGCGACGTTAAGGGGAGCAAATGTTTAGCCATGCCTGATCTATAACATCGAACTTTGTTAAATTATTTAATAAATTTTATTTATTTTATTTTTAAAATTATTTCTCCCCTGTTTAATTCTCATTTTCTGTTACAAAGCAAGCATTTCAAGGGACAATACTTCTTTCTCCATATTTTCTAATTGAGAGCATAATTTTGCTTTCTCTTCTATAATTTCATCTTTGTTATCATTACGTAGTGGCTTTAGACCTTATTATTTAGATTCATCATTGGTTTTTATCTTTATATCTTTAATTTCTTGTGTAATTATCTTTTTTCTTTCGTCTAAATTATTATTGATTTCTTATTCTTGTTCTTTTATCATTTCGTTTCTCTCTTTTTCCTGCTTTCTTTACAAATGTTCTTCTTCTATAATTTTTTTTCTTGCTCCTATTTTTCAAGATTTTTCTTCTGTCTTCGATGGTACAATTGGTGGTCCTTTCTTAGCATCCACCGAACTTCAATTTTTCATTCTAGAATGCAGTGTGCGTTTTGGAATCCTAACTGGTCAGCGGCTTCCCTTAATGATAACCCACCACCGACTGTAAAACCCACTGTCGAGAGCTTCTACGATGGATTCAACAGAATGAGATTCTAGATTTCCCTCTCTGTTCAATTTTTTATTTTTATTCAATCTTTTACTTTCCTTCAATCTCTGTCATTTTTAACAATATCCTTAGATTTTATGTACACTTTTCGCTTGCTCTTACTTTTAATTTGTTTTTATGATACTTGTTAATTAATTTTTTTCGACTGGAATCAAAAGTTTTATATCTAGTGACGGCCCAGTATCAAATTTAATTTTTAAAGCAAGTTTATAATCTGAAAAAAAACGTTTTTTAGGAATTATATCGACATGAATAATTTATTATCGAGGTTAGGTATTAATACTGATGGGTCATTTCATGCCAAATAGATCACTTTTTGCAGGCACCATCGTCGATTTTGTTCTAAATGAAATATGTTGTAGCCCATGTGAAATTAGGGGGGTTTACTTCGTCATTTTGCCGGTTTCGAATTTTTTTTTAAATGGCAGGCGTTCAAAGTTTTCAATTTTTGCCCATTTCGGCGAAAACGTGCCTCGCTTACGAAGTTTTATCTCGGGAACTATTTGTCCGATTGAGCTACATTTTCTTTTGTTTTATTCGGAAATGATTGGGCTATTACAAAATAATTTTTTCAACCCCGACAATCAACTTTATAATGTCGAAAAATTTAAACAAATTCTATTTTTACGTTTTCTTCGAGGATGGGGCTCAGTGATTTTAATTTTGAAAAAATATGGTAATATTCTTTGAAGCTTCCCGTTTAAAATGAGCCCTTGAAAAAGATGGTATCGTTAAAATTGGCGTCACAATGAGCTGGCAAAGTACGCCGTGTACCTCCGTTTCAGGTAGAGGCGAGTCGAGCGCACCGCTATTATGGTCCGTTGACCATATACCGCATGTTATTATACATATTTGAATGTATTTTTCGATCAGTTACCCGATGCAATAAAATAAAAATGTAGTTATGTATGAAAAAACATCGATGACGTTGATAACTCCGAAAAAAATGACCTTCGGAAAGAAATATTCGTGCCAGATATTTGGTCCATTGACACCATGCACATTACATAACAAATATTTTTTGCATCACAATAACCTGAAGAGATATTTAGGTGTCCTGTTTTAGACGAAACACCTTGTATACTATCTGTAGCCGCGACTTTGTCCACGTGCAATAACAAATCCAAAAGTTATAAGCAGAAAGGTGCCTAAATGAGGGCGGAAAAGTCATGTTTGGTCACTAATGACGTCACAACTTTTGAACGAATGGACTTTTTCGAATGCGGATTTCTCCTAAACCTTCCCGAAGAAACGCGCTGCGTCTAATGGCTCAAACCCCAACTTTCTACGTTCAGCCGTTGTTGTGATGCCGTCACAGACAGACAGACAGACACGATTTTATTATACTTACATATATGTACATATATATGTATATACATAGATAGAGATAGAGATAGAGATAGAGATAGAGATAGAGATAGAGATAGAGATATGACCAAAGTGAGACCCTGTTTTCTTTCCGATCTCCACAACTTGTTTACAAAAACAGTAAATAGATGCCGCGCCGCGCCGGAGCAGGCTTACGTTGCCACGGAGCGTGCACGAATACGGAAAATTCAATTCAGTACTAGCAATAGTTTTTTGCAATTATCTCGGAAATTAAGTCCGTGCGCCGGTTAGATGTATAGAGAAAAGTTGTTCAGAATGTTGTCCTTGACAACATATGTCAAGGTCAATGTCATCCGAGATTGTTTGAGAAAATTATAAATTATTTTAAAGTCTTCTATATCACATTTACATAAGAAGGAACTGATACAAAGAGGAAAACTGTTCTTGCCTTTAAGAAACTTTGTTTCTATTGTATTACGTGCGTTCTCATAATCTGGTCATTGTCATATACTACATAGCATGGTTTAGTTTATGTAGGTCTTGAATTTCTGCTCCGCACGGGCAAGCACTGTTACCTATAATGGCAACCCTTGCTAATGAGGCGTTTAAATTATAATAATTGGAACGAGATCTATTAACAGAAACTAAAAAATCTCTGGAAAGTCCAACTCTAGTGTACCATGTCTTACCTTTGTCCTTCTTATAAAATCTAAAGTAGTTCGAACCTTTAACCCTTTCTCTACCGTGGACGAGATATCTGGCTCCCACGTTGTCGAAGAAACAATGCTAAGGACGAGATATCTCGTCATTATGATTTTGTCGTACACTGCTATGGACGAATTATCTCGTGTATCTTTATTACTGATATCAAGTGCTCAGCAGAAGTGGGCATTATTTGGCGAAAAAATATTTGAAATACTATTTAATATTTTAGATTTTATTTTGCTTAAAGAAAATAGTATTTTATTTGAACAATCTGAAGCTCGAAATAAAAAATTTCTATTTGAACAATCTGAACTTCGAAATAAAATATTTCTATTTTAACAATTTCATCCACAAAATAAAATATTTCTATTTTAACAATTTCATCCACAAAATAAAATATTTTTGTTTTAATAATCTGAAACACAAAGTAGAATATTTTATTTTTTTGCATCGTTATACCTAATACTTTCAGAAATCGCATTATTTATTTAATATTTCTTATTTTAGCAATAATTTAAAAAGGAAATGGTACTTAATATAAGAAACTATATCATTTTCCACATTTTCGTTTTACTTTTTTGTTTGATTGCTGCTATTACTGCGTATATCCACTTCAGTTCACAGCATGTGCCTACTGAGGTTTGTTGATAAACATACAGTGTATTTTATCATCAGGAAACTATTTATACTTAGAAATCTATTGAATGCGAACCATTTTTTGAGCAATAATATTTAAAATTGAAATTGAAAATAAAGACAAAGTACAAATATTTTGAATATTCTTAAAATAAAATACTATTTTCAAATACTATTTTCAAAAATTATTGCAACAAATAAAATATTTTATTTTCACAAATTACTGCATCAACTAAAATATTTTATTTTCAAAGTTGTACAGACACTGTAAAATAAATGGGATTATTTACTATTTACTATTTAAAATACTGTATTTTCCCCAACTCTGAAGTGCTTTCATTGTAAGTTGTATACAAGTAATCGATTTCAACCCTTAGCACTTACATTAGTGACTCAGAGCCATCACTAAAAATTGCTGTACCATTATACAGAATGTTCTTCAGATTATTAAATACGTCGGGATCTAACCAATTATTAAACATTTAAGGGGTTAGGACACAGTAACAAGTGGGGAAAATATAAGATTTATAAACAACAGTACACAGAAAAAAGTGAATGATCGATTAATATAAGATTTTAATAATATTTAAAATAATAATTAGTAATATTTAAAAAATAATTTGTTCTTATGCCTTTCGTCGTCTTTGCTCGGAATTTCTTTTCTCCTAGATGGCCAACACTCTGGTGTACGGGATTCCTAACACACACACAAATCAAATTAACTATATCAAAAATCCCAAAAATGTCATAAACTGTGATATATTCTCTAGACATTGACGATCCCACAATTCAATTTTTATAAAAATTAAGAAAATAGCAGATATTTTTAATTTAATGACTGAATTTCGATAGAAAATGTGTTAATTTTTTATTTATATTTAACAAAATAATGGGAAAATGAAAAAAATCGATCGTCAATGCCTAATAGATACTATAATGAAGATAACTGTAAAACTATAATATGATTACTACAAACTATTTTTGTATATCAGCTCTAGATCACCTATGATTTCAATTATCCCTCTGCATTCCATACAAAATGAACAACAAAAACTGTAATTGTTCTTAACATTTACACACCTATGTATATTCGTACTCTATCTACGAACAACCTAGATGTTTTTAAAACATAAACAGTGTTTGGCAGAATGCGCATGAAACTTTTAATGCTGTATTTGCTGCGGACATTTTAAGACTTATTTATAAAAAAAGTATTTAAAGTTTTTAAACGTTTAAAAAATCAAAATATTTTTTTTTTGTAGAAAAAAATTTTTTTCGAAATTTTTAATATAGAATGTAGTACACATTTAATTACTGTCTAACTTTTATTCGAAACATTTTGTCGTCAGATTATCCGAAACTCTTGAAAAGTAGTGATAATGAAATACTTGGAGTACGATGTACAGAGTTCAGGTAGGTGTACAGGGCACTCACAGATTTCATTCTGTTATCATCTAAATTAATATTGTTATTATTATTTGAACGTTACCAATCTTCCTGTAACTTTTTTTTCGATTTAGAAACGGAAGTCGCAACTTTCGATGCTCATTTCTACTTAAATTAGTTATAACTCTCCAATTCAGAACGATCCGGAACCAATTCTCTTTGGACTATGATCGTAAACCTTTATCGAATGTAATGGTATAAGAAAGAGTGCGGAATACAGCGGAATGATTTACCAAAATCGTCAATAAAGTTTTGAAATAAAAAAAAACGTACAGAATAGTTGATATTGTTGGAATATTAATAACAATACTAATTTAGATGATAACAGAATGAAATCTGTGAAGAGTTTGTAAACCTATCTCAACTCGGTACATCGTAATCAAAGCATTCAATTATTACTAACTTTTCAAGAGTTCGGATAATCTGACGACAAAATGTTTGAAATAAAAGTTGAACATGTACAAAGACATGTACAAAATTGTATATTTAAAATTTCGAAAAATCTGCTTTTCGACAAAAAATTAGAATTATTTTGATTTTTTAAATGTTAAAGTGCAATTTTCTTTTCATTATCTTATAGCTGGAGTCAAGACGAATACAAGGACCTACTTATTTATATGACCCTGAGCCCATAAATAACGCTACATTTTATTCCCGTTTTACAGCGAAATACCCCACTGTGCGACACGACGGAAATATCGAATTCCGTTAGAAGATATTCTATTGAACTTTGACATTTAAGAGCAATTGGGAACTATTAGACGTTTATCATGTCTAATAAAATGCGATAATCTAATCTACTGAAAAGATAGCCGTCTTAAACTTTTATCCGCTACTGTTATACTGTATCATCATTAAGCACCTTCCACCAACGGTGACATGTCTTAAAAATCGGTTATGTGTATAACAAAGATACACCAGATATTTGGTCCATCGTCGATAGCAAGGTACAAACGAAATCATGGTGACAAGAAGATATCTCTCGTCCATAGCATCGTACGTACGACAGCATGATAACTGATAACGCTATACATATATGTATAATGTATATGTAGTATAGCATCGTTTCTTCGACATCGCATCGTGAAAACGAGATATGTATCTCGTCCATTGTAGTGAAACTTTACCAGAGCTTGCTCTTTGACTAGGACGTTCGTAGACATTCTTGCTTCAATTTTCATGTCTCTGGATAGATCAGCAATTGAAGCCTTGATATCTGATATTGTTTTGCATATTTTGGCTAAAAATTCTTGCCCTGCAGTGCAACAGATGAATAGCTTTTGTAGTAATAATAATATTTCAAAGTATTCGTCAGAGGTTCGATCGTTTATTAATAATTATGAAGCAATTTTGCTAATTATGAAACAAAATCGTTTTTGTTTCATACGTAAAACCAAACGTTTCGATCCTAGTTTGGATCCTTTTCAAGATTTATTTGAATCGCGTCTGTAAAGTAAATATGTTATAATAATTTCAAACACTATTGAATGATTGAATATAAGGAATATTGTTCATAAAAACACACTCACTTGCTTTGGTGAAAATAAATTTATATTAATTGTGTGGCACGTGTGTCTTGTTGTCAAGACACTGATGTAAGAACGTATTAAAAACGATCTAGGTCATATCTATCGATATAAGGCGGTAAAATTTGGAAGGTCATAGTATGTTCTTAAATCCACTCTTATGAATATACCTTGATGGTAAATCGTTATTAACGTTCGACTTTTATTGGAATCAGTTTCATACAGTTAATTGTATGAGAGAAACAGCTAGTTCAAAATTTTGAGATAATGACAAAAGTAAGGTTTATTGGAAAAATTCATCATAGAACATTACTGGTTTAGTAATGTCGCGTAATATTCATGTATCTTAGGCGTCTCATACCTAAGATTTACGCTGCGATGTTTAATCATATCAATAGTTTCCAATAGTAGCCTTTCATGTAAATTTTCTTCTTTGTCAATAATTTTGGCGTTCTCAAAATCAAATCTATGATCCATTTCAAGTGAATGTTTCGTCAATGCAGTATGTTTTAGTGGAGGTAAGAAAATATTATGCTTATGTTCCGTGATACGGGTTTTCAAGTTTCTGCACGTTCGTCCAATATACAGGGTGAGTCCGAAGAAACAGTACACTTAAATATCTCCGTTACTTTTTGTTGTACAAAAAAACTTCTTACGACAAAGTTACACTGATTGAAGGGCCACATGTAACGGTGTAAGGGAAAAAATTTTCAAGGTCATTTTTTTACAAGATTTCAAGGTCATTGATATTTTTTTAAATGGAATGAGGTATTTTGTAATACATCAATCGACGCAACTGGACATTCGTTATAAGAAAGTACTAACCTACGTATGTCGAAAAGTTAGTAGTTCACGAGATATTTCAATTTAAATAACTCTAAAACACCATTACTGTCGTACTAACAAGGAGAACCCCCGCTCTGTTCCTCACAGATTTTGTTCAGACTTGACAGAGTTATAGATCTCGTTCCCCTGATTACGAAAATACCCCATTATAGGGACAGACACTCAATAGTTTTCGAGATATTTGCAATTAAATTTTCATAACGGTAAAATATCAGTTTGGTTCAGATTTTTACTAAGCAATGGTGTGGCGTAACAGCAGCGAGCTGAACTGTTGCGCCGCAGGCACGGGTTCGAATCCCTTCGTGGTAAATTATTTTTTATAGTTTTTTTAATGGAAAATTAATTTTCAATGTTAAATAAATTTTAAATAAAATAATTTTATTCGTTGAAGGACTAATTGAAAATGATACTTATTATTTTATAGAAGAAACACTAGACCTATTACTACATATACAAAAGATAATAATTATAAAACAATAATAATATTAAAATAATACATAAAAAACAACAAATATAAATATAAATACACATACAAAATACAAAATGTAATAAATATGAAAAATACAAAACACAAAATGCTACGACTATAGAAAGAAACTGACTGATGAACGAAAGATGCATTTCGAGGCAGAGCTAGTATCAAATCTCACAATAACGTAAACAGTTTACAGAAAGTTCACAAGAGCGCGAGCCCCATAGCCCCTTGTCAGATCGAAGGCGATAAATCTCTACACCGAAATCTTCGTCGAGTAACATTACTGTCTTTTACAAATAAATACTATTTTTCCACATAACAAAAATTATAAGTATTATATTTGATTTCTATATTTATTCTACGTAACGTATATTGTTTATATTAACCACTCTGATTACTATACATTGCATTGATTCCATTTTGTATTTGTATTTATATTTATATTTGTTATGTATTATTATTTTAATATTATTATTATTTTATAATTATTATCTCTTATGTAGTAATAGATCTAGTGTTTCTTCTATAAAATAATAAGTATCATTTTCAATTAGTCCTTTAGCGAATAAAAATATTTTATTTAAGATTTATTTAACATTGAAAATGCATTATCCATGAAAAAAAAAATAAAAAGTAATTTACCACGAAGGGGATTCGAACCCGTGACTGCGGCGTAACAGTTAAGCTCGCTGCTGTTGCTCCACACCATTGCTTGATAAAAATTAGAACTAAACTATATATATTTTACGGTTATGAAACTTTAATTGCAAATATCACGAAAACTATTGAGTGTCTGCCCCTATAATGGGGTATTTTTGTAATCAGGGGAACGAGATCTATAACTCTGTAAAGTCTGAACAAAATCCGTAAGGGACAGAGCGGGGGTTCTCCTTGTAAGTCAGTTATAGTATACTCGTACAAAGTTTCATCGAAATCGATCAAGGATGTTACGAAATATAATTGATTGAAAATAGCAAAAATCGTAAGAATCTGCGATTTAAATGAATCGCAAACCGTAAATTCAAAGATTTTTACATCTTACAATGCCCATAGCTTTTTTATCCGTCAGCCAATTTCAATGAAACTTTGTACATATATATAACTTGCTTAGATTTACAAAATACATGTATTAAATTTTCATTACAGACACAGATAAAACATTTAAAAATCGTGGTCTTTATTGTTCCCTTCGTAATTGCGACCAATAACAATTACAAAAAAAATTATTTACACATTAGCTAGTAAACTAACCCTTCTAATGTGTCAAAAAGCTCAAGCTGCTGAAACCAAATTTGAAAAATTTATTCGTTTTTAAAAGATGTACGAATACTTTATACACCGACTGTATATCATTTTGTATAATTGTAGTCGCCAGATCAAGACTTGTGTCCCCACTCTACCGTCCCTCCCACGACGCTATTCCCTCACGCTTCCGCCACGTCCCGGTCACGTGACTCGTTTCATCTCTGTCGTGCATGTGTCCGGTACTACCTTTTCCCCCTCAATTCGTACTCCCTTCCCTCACCTGGCGACACTGTGATAACTCCTTGATAATTATTTCCGGTGGATTGAATCCTGATTTTGATTGATCTTGATTGTGTCTCCACTTACTCTAAAATGTGCACTTACCAGTTCGCGACCCTTCCTGCTCTCATAGTTCGTATAAAATTTGAATCCGTCTGCGCTTAAACCTTTCAGCAAAACAGCTCGTATAGATGGCATGCCATTTCTGTAAGAATCACATCAATATTTTCGCAAACCGTATCGATAACTACAGCAGGCAATTATTCGAGCATTACTTAGTAGCTGTGGCAAGGAACATGGCGTTCGGTTCGAAAATCTGCGGCGTTTTACAGGCTTCTTCGAACCATGCTTTGAACTGCCCGATAGGCTCTTTGCTCACTAGTTGATCCTCAGTAAATGTTTCGCTTTTATCCTTATATTTAATTCGTATTCCTGTTAGATGGAAATAAACGTGATCGAGAAACTGTTGATTAGAAATAGTGTCGTGACTAAGGTATAAATGTACTTATTACTGCGGGTGTATGTTTTATCGCGTTACGTTTAGTGTACGTTTCCCAATGAAATTTAAATCCGTAATTACAGTACATATTAAAACACGTAAAAATACATATTTTGCCCTGAATAACTTTGTACAATTCAATGAGAATGTATTCCCGTTGGCGAGGCAAACAAAATCGTCGATCATTCTCTACATTAGTCTACATACATATACAGGGTGCGGCACCTAACACAGGGCACCTGAATAGCTCGCTAGCTTTTGAAGATTGAAAAAAAAGGATCAGACCAAACTTACTTGATATCGAGGGGCTCGTAATCTGATGTCATTAATTTTTTTATAGGTGGAGACGTCAAGGAGATATGAAGGTCAACTCTGTTTTTTT
>CM052298.1:292458-326377 GCA_028455765.1 Lasioglossum oenotherae | reverse complement strand
TTATATTGTTTATGAAAATTATTACGTCATATTTTTTTATAAAAAATATGACGTAATAATTTTCATAAACAATATAACGTAAAATATGCTTGTGCAATACCGCTCGGCGGTACCGCACTCCCGTGAATTGGAAAGTTCCTCAGAACCGCCTGATTTGAGAAGTGAATTAGAACCCGCCTATATACCCTACTGCCCATTTTCCCTATTTATTGACAATTAAAAATTCTGAAAAAATCTGACACATTTCGGATACCAAGCCACATATTAGGTATCATTTCCAGATTTTTCCGTTGCAAATTATGGTTGTAAAAAATGAAGAACACGAAAAAAATCGAGAAAATGCAGATTTCATATAAAAGGAGATCTCGTACCACTTCAGAATTAATTTAGCAATGAGATATTATAAAAAGTATTATGCTCAATTTTTTCAGATTTTTGTGAGTGGTGCAACAATGTTGAAAAAAATAAAAACCTCTTTTTTCGGCGTTTTTCCTAAGTTACACTTAGTTTTTCTGAATCCAAAAAATATATTATGTAATATTAAGCATTCTTATGTTCTAGACTTTAAAACTTGCGTAGTACAAAAAATGAAATTAATACATGTACATACAATATATCAAAGGTAATTTCAACGGCGCCGATTGGTGCAGCGGTTACACCACTCACAAAAATCTGAAAAAATTGAGCATAATACTTTTTATAATATCTCATTGCTAAATTAATTCTGAAGTGGTACGAGATCTCCTTTTATATGAAACCTGCATTTTTTTCGATTTTTTTCGTGTTCTTCATTTTTTACAACCATAATTTGCAACGGAAAAATCTGGAAATGATACCTAATATGTGGCTTGGTATCCGAAATGTGTCAGATTTTTTCAGAATTTTTAATTGTCAATAAATAGGGAAAATGGGCCAAAAACTGGCATTTCGATTTTTCTCAATAACTACCCTTACAGATGAGATATGAGGCTGAAACTTGTCAGAGAGGGGTCTTCTTGGGTGGGCTATCGAATGGTTCAAGCTCGATTAAAATCCCGCTGGGGGGCGAATTTCACCCGGCTATTTTCTTTTATATAATTAGTAAACTTTGAGCGCGGATATCTCGGAAGCTATGCGAGATAGCGAAAAACTGAATCAAATCAATATTGTGTGCACATTTTGTACGCTTTAGTTTTGTATGGAATGGTCTGCTTGCTAGGACGCATAGTTTTCGAGATATAAGCGGAAAACCGAAAAAGTGGACCTTCTACGTGCCCACCTGCACTCCGCTCTCCTCCTAGGAGGAGGGACTTTTGGTATGTTTATCTCCTAACTAATCCAAAGAAAGTCCCAAAGTTAAAAATTGTGTTCATTCATTGACTGGACTAATAGTGATTGGCACACAAAACCAAAATCATTGTAAAAATCTTTCCATCTTTTATTGAAATGTTTAAACGAGCTTAGTACTTTCTATTATTATAAGCTAATAGAGTTTTCAGCAAAATCAAACAGTTTTACGAGTCATAAATCTTTTCTAATAAACTATATTCAGCGAATAACAATCGTAAGACAAATAGTACAGTCATTGGCACATTAGCTAACAGTCATATGTGGAACTCTGTTCTGAAAACTTATAACGTTGCTTTGAAATATAAATAAGCAGCAATTAAAAAATGATTTTCTATACCAGTAATTCTTTATATTTGCCGTTTAAATCAAAAGTGGCAATAACTGCATTGCCAACGTTAGTACAGTTTACTAAAAAAAGGGGATCTTCTACATGCCCCCCCCCCCACACCCCGCTCAGCTCCTAGGTGTGGGGACTTTCAGTATGTTTACCTCCTAACTATGTAGTCTAAACACAGACCCAAAGTTAAAAATTGTGTTCCTTCCATTTGCCTCTACAACTTTTTGTTGACTGGACTAATTGTAAATCGCGGAGGACGTGTAGCGCGGAATAGGGATGCCACGTGGTATTTACCTATGAGTTTCTCTGTGCAAACTTTTGTTGGAGGGACAGTACTTTCGGCGCGATATTTGTCCGTGCAGGACGCAGCCGTTTTGCAAAATAACGCGATTTTACTGAATATTCATAGAAAGAAAAAAATGATTCTGGTTCGGAAGAAATGTTTAATTTTCGAGTTAAGGTAACTCGGAGTGCAAATGGTCAATATTCTGTGGGCGACTGCAATTGAGAAATGTTTTCTTTTTCAATTGATTACAGGTGACAGCTCGCGATGCGTTCGCTCCGAGTCTGAGAAACTACGGCAGAAGATTCAAAAGTGCATACGGAACCGGATTTGCACGAGCACAGTAATCGTTCCTTTGATGGCGAGGCATTCTTCCAAAGAAAAAACGTTATTCCGAATTTCACCGAAGGATATGACTCAACAACCACTGATAACGACGGAAGACATCTCGCTACAGGCTGCGGAATCTGCTGGTTCCAATATGGTGGTGCTCGAGGTACGAAATATAAAATGGGCAACTGCAATTTATACGATTGTAAGAGATTTCGATAATTGTATAGAAAAATGGATTATTCGTCGATTTTGATGGCCTTGAAATATGAGATGCGAGGTCGTCATTCTGAACAGCTTCTCTCTATTGGGATGTGACACATGGGGAGGTCGACAATACATATTGTACAGTGACTCCCATTAATATTTGAACACTCTTAAAAAGACTATAACTTTTTAAATATTGGACTAAACGATTTGAACTATTTTGGGAAGTTAGAGTAATTAGTTTACTACATGATGTAAAAAGAAATTTTTTTATAAATTATAGAGAAAATACTAAAAATTGTTTTGTAGGTCTGTATTAGTTATAGATGTCCTGAAAATTTCATCAAAACCGATAGACGTAGCTGCGAGCTACAAACGTTTAGAGATAGTAAAAGTTGCAGTTTTTTACGATTTTCAGCGACTAAGGATTCTTATATCTTTTAATGCCGGTCGTTTTGTTTAGCATTACCCAATTTCGATGCAATTTTCACAATGTAAGTATACAAAATGTGTCTTTTAAATTGTCAATATAGGTACCCACCTAAAAAAGTCGTAAAATACAACTTTCACTATTTTCTCTGTAATCCCGACCACTCGCAATTTTTAAAAAATCTTGGTAAATATTACGTTTAAGGGAGTCAACTCGGATGACCTTGATATGTGTTGTCAAGGTCACTTTCCTGAGTAACACGAAAAATTATTATCATTATTTAATATTGGCCGAGAATATGTACTTGGAAAATTCAAAGTTTTAGTAATTAATAATGTTACCTGCAACATTTAGGTAGAATAGAACTCTTATCCAGATTTGTTTACAAATATTTAATAGGCTTAGCGGACAGATGAGGTAGTTTTTACTATTTTTCAAACTTTGTGACAGAAAATGACTTTGTTAGCATCTCGTTGAATTCGTCTAAAAACATACTATCACATACATATAGTTAGTCAAAAAGGTCCCGGTACACCAGGCATGCACAGGTGGACGATTTGGGAGTCGGAGCACTCGACCCTGCTCGTGAGCACTAATTGTAAGCGTGACTTGTAAACGGAGCACGAGAGAAGACGAGTGGGAGGGGCATGGGGAAGTGGAGAGCGCGCCGGAGTGGTCAGACTACAATAACGTAGACGCCGCCCCCACTCTCACACGCTTTCGTGGGCCCAAAGCGCTATTTGACTATTTTGAGAGCGACAGAGCGAGTCCGATGTATACAAAACGGTGTATGTATAACATTCGGTATTATTTTTATGTTCGATTTATTTCCCAACGTCTACAAATAAAAAACATTCTAGTTAAAAAATAAAAATAACTTATAAATAATAGATTTTAAAACTTAAAATTGTGGTAGGTATCAATTTCAAGAAAAAAAAATATCGGAAATGGGACTCGACCCAGCAATCTACCGATTACTAGTATTTCTCGCTACGCCCTCGGCTACTTATTTTCTTATTAACATTTTAACGCGAACTCCTTAAAAAACGCGCGTCTAAACCGATTTTTAATGCAATTTTCTCGGAAAATTTTGAGAAGTGCGCGCTACTGCTTTGCTAAAATACATTTGGATACGTCATCTTCAAATATTGCAAGTTTCGGAAAAATCTAGTTCCCGTCTACCGTGGACTCGTCTGTGAATACGAGTCTACGCTCCCTAGTCTCGCGGATGACACTCACACACTTTTCGACTGACGTGTGGCTCCCGCTGTTTATAGGAGTAGGAACAGGTATTGCTACAAACATACTATATATGTACTTTTACGCCGACTACGCCGACCATGGCAATTGATTGTTGCAATTGATTGATCGCTCGCTCTGTTTCGCCCGTTTTGTATCGCTCTGTCGCTCTTAAAATAGTCAAATAGAGCTTTGGGCCCACGAAAGCGTGTAAGAGTGGGGGCGGCGTCTACGTTATTGTAGTCTGACCACTCTGGCGCGCTCTCCACTTCCCCACGCCCCTCCCACTCGTCTTTTCTCGTGCTCTGTTTACAAGTCACGCTTAGTGGGTTCCCCTTCCTACGAAAGGGGAACCGAGCTAGGTCACTGCTCTGAGAGCGCACGGGAGCAGCTTGGGAGCACGGGAGCCGCTCTGAGAGCAAAGAGCTGTGCATGCCTGCCGTAGACTGGTCTGGTCATTAGAGAGGGGGTACACCTGACCGTGATACACCTTATATGGCATCACTGATTTTAAGAGACTATTCCTGGATTCCGCATGCTAGGAATTTCCGCCCCCTCTCGAGATCTAACCCAGCGCCCGCTTTAGCTGTTACGTCGCGTCGTCCCGGACAAAAAGACAAATTGCCGCCCCTTAACAATATATGTATATATTTTTATTACTATTAATGTTTTATTTTCAATAAAAATCAAATTTATACTTTAATAAAAGCATTTATATTAATAAAAGAAAATTTTCTTTTAATTGGGTATTTAACATAGCAATATTTTTTTCACACTAACAGTCAAAATGGCGCTCCTAAATTTTGGCGCTCTGGACAAATGTCTGGGTTGTCCGCCCCTAGAGCGGGCCCTGCCTAACCACAACTCACTCTATTCGCATAATCTTTCCATAGTAGATGTCATCCAGAATTTAGGTTCAGTTTTAGGTCCGGATTAGGTTTTGGGAGAAATATGGATAGCGAGTTTCCAGAACTGCACCAATCTTCGGTTCAAAAGGTGTTAGAAAAGGTTAGAGATATCATTGGGCTATAGATAAAGAATAAAAAGAAAGATTGAGTTAAGTCTATAAGAGTGGAACAATTTGCAAATTCTGGATGACATCTACAATGGAGAGATTATTGATTTTTGCATTCTATATAACCGTCATGCAGAAATTGAACTAGTAATGAAAATTATGCGATCAGAGTTAATATGTCAAGGTCAAGGTTATTCGAGGCGCCTCTCCTCTTCGTAATATTTACCAAAATAGTAATTATTTTATGTATTGAAGGCTAAAACGACTAATTATAATCTTTCTGAACAAGCATACACGAGAATCCAATGTTTCTTCAGGGAGTAGACTCGTTTCTAGAATTGCTAGGGTGCGGGATGTGCTTTCGCATTTCTCTATAATGCAAAGATGAGGTTTTTCAGTAGACAACAACTGCAAGATAAAATCAAGATCAATCTAGGCCGCAATCGACCCCAAAAGTCCTATTTTTACGTTTACGAGGCGTAATTTGCATTATTCGGAAGCATAAAGCTGTGCACATGTATGTAGCTATGTATTTTTAAAATACTGCGACAGCTACAGTAGCGGAAAAAAGTTTAAGACGACTATCTTTCCAATAGATTATAGATAGTTCTCAACAAACAGTTCTTAACATTTACACATACAGGGGTGTTCATTTGAAAACTTTCCAGCCGAATATCTCGAAAAGTATGAAAGGTATTAAAAAAGTGTGAGACACGTGTCCAGGGATTTTGAGGGGGAAAGAGGGGGGCAGTATCAGTCTTTTATTTGGGTGGCGTTTTCAAGGTCATTTGAAGGTCAACTTTGTTTTTTCAAAAGGAAACTTATATTTTTTATTACGGGATCTTATTGTACGTAAAAAGACCAGCAATTTTCGTAGATTACTTTTTCTTATCTGCGCACTAATTTCGGAGATATTTAAGGAGAAGTAGATAACAATTTTGTGTTAAATGAAGAACTTTTGTACTTCCAACATGATGGAGCTCCCTCGCCTTACACGTTACCAGTTCGCCAGTGGTTAAACAATCGATTCCCACCAAGATGGATCGATAGAAGAGGTGTTATTGAGTGGCCACCAAGATCACCAGATCTAACTCCAGTCGACACTGTCAATTTTGACGCGCTTCAAATCGCGCGTTTTTGAGCCCGCGATTTTTGTTTTTGATTGTCCGATCGCGCGGATGCGTGTGAACGAATCCATATACGCTAAACTCGAAAACGCGCGGTTTCCGCCGTGTCTGAACGGGCTCTTAAAGTCTGTTGTCTATAAAACACAACCAGAAAGCGCGTCAACGAATTGCGTAGCAGAATTGTACAGGAATGTAGAGCTATTCCAACGGATACCTCCAAAAATGTTCGTTCAGAATTTCAGAATCGTCTGTATTATTCTTTAGAAAATAACGGAGAACATGTTGAAAATTTGTTATAATTATAAAGAAATTACATACTTTCTCGCAGTATAAGTATCACTCGCTCCACTTCTCTTTAAATATCCCCAAAACTAGTGAGCGGATAGAAAAAAGTATCCTAAAGAAAATTGCTGGCCTTTTTACGTACAATAAGATCCCATAATAAAAAATATAGGTTTCCATTAAAAAAAACAAAGTTGACCTTCAAATGACATTGAAAACGCCACCCAAATAAAAAACTTATACTGTCCCCTTCTTTCCTCCTCGAAATCCTTGGACACGTGTTTTACACTTTTTAAAATATTTTTCATACTTTTCGAGATATTCGGCTGGAAAGTTTTCAAATGAACACCCTGTATACTCGCACGAATAACTACCTACGAATAACCTAGACTTTTTCAAAACATAAACAGTGTTTGGCAGAATGCGCATGGAACTTTCAATGCTGCATTTGCTGCGGACATTAATTTAGGACTTATTTATGAAAAAGATATTTATGTTAATATAAGTAAAAATCATTTCTTTAAAAGTTAATATTTTGTGGGGTAACAGTTACTTTTAATAACTGCAGCACATCTTTGTGGCATTGAGTTAATTAGCTTCACACATTGTTCAATTGAAATGTTGTTCCACTCGGATTCAATTTCAGTGTAAAGGTCACTCAAATTTTTAGATCTACAGGTTGTCCCATGCAACTGGAACAGGCTGTACCTCCGGAACGGTCGGGAAGTGTGGCCAGAATGAAGTTGGTTTCAAATTCATTTCCCCCTCCAGGCTATCCACCTTATCCCCTTCCACTATCCTATTCCACCGTTCAGTCCCTATCGCGTATGCGTAACGTGTCTTCCATTCGCCTCACTCTGCCTCACTCTATTCTCGTCGCGCCGTCGCGCAACGTGTCACATATTACTCTGGTCATCAGAGAGGGGGTACTTGTATTCCCCCCGATTCCTTTTCGATTACCCCTGTCTGGACACACTGGTGTGGTGTTTCGGTCATTCAGTTCCATTTCTGACAATTTCTGACTCCATCAAGATACGTCGCGCGTCGTTTCTCGGAGTCATCCCCTCATTCTATCTTGCGTATTTCCATATCTTGCATTTCTACATATGTATATCCTATTACTAAATACCAGTATTACTAGATATAGACGCAAGATATTGCGTTCCATTTAAAAAAGTCTAAAAAGTAGAAAATAGAAAAATGCTTTTTAAAAATCACGCTTATATTAAAATGCACTGAAAAGGAGAAAATAATTTTTTTAGACATTATAGTCACTATAAATAAAAGCGTGGAGCGTCTACGAATATTACATCAATATAGTTTAGTGCGCTCCACGCTTTCATTTTTATAGTCACCAATGTCTAAAAAGATTATTTTCTCCTTTTCAGTGCATTGTAATATGAACGTGGTTTTTAACAAGGTTTCTTTTATATATACATATATTTTTCATATTATTACAAATAACGGCAATATTCAAAGTGGACATAGTTATTGCCCCACCCTGTATGTATAGATTTCTACACAGTAAATACATAGTATACAGGTTGTCCCACGCAACTAGAACTGGCTGTACCTCATAAACGGTCGGGAATAGAGAAAAATGTAATAAGAAAAAGTTGAATGGCATCAGACGGTGCATACCACGCAACTAATTTTATGCACTTTTGTGCATCGGTGCATCAGAAAAATTCATCTGCACTTTTTTTAAAAATAGAAACCTACATTTTTGACTGCACCAATCGATGCAGTTTGTTGTGCTCTACGTAAAAGTACTAACATACTTATGCCCTAAACTTATTCGTTAGGAAGTAATCGAAGCTAGTTCTCGAAGTTCTCCGATTTACATATAATGAAACATAACGTAGGTACTCCGGAATACTCGCCGGCACCGAAATAATTCAGTGAACTTTTAGCTTCGATAACTTCTTAACGAATAAGTTTAGGGCATAAGTATGTTAGTAGTTTTATGTAGAGCACAACAAACTGCATCGATTGGTGCAGTCAAAAATGTAGGTTTCCATTTTTTTAAAAATGCAGTTGCATTTTTCTGATGCACCGATGCACAAAAGTGCATAAAATTGGTTGCGTAGTATGCACCGTCTGATGCCATTCAACTTTTTCTTATAACATTTTCCTTTATTCCCGACCGTTTAGGAGGTACAGCCTGTTGCAGTTGCGTAGGACACACTGTATATTTGTGTACGTTTCTTTTAACAATGATCCACAAGTTCTCAATCGGACTGAGATCCGGTGATTATGATGGCCATGATAAAACGGTACATAATATTTTCTTCTATAAAGTACTGCTTCACGATTTTAGAGGTATACTTGGCATCATTATCCTGCTGCTTATAATTACGACTCGTAAACATAAATCTAGAATTTTTGGGGCGATTGCAGCCTAGATTGATCTTTTATCTAGCGCTTGTGACTATTGAAAACCCCCATTTTTACACCCTTGCAATCCTGAAAACGAGAGTCTACCCGGTTAAGTAGTGCGATATTCGGAATTATATTCGGAATGTTCATTTAAGCAACTGGAAATAGGAACCGTTTATTTTGAAAGTGGCCTATTTCCATTCTTGGTAAGAAGACACATATTATTCACTTAATAATTTATATTATTTTAATTGGAATTGTAAATTGAACTCTCTTATTGTTAGATACAGTTAAGGAGTGTGATACATTGATATCCTATACGTGTATATTTTTTTTTAATTTCATTGAAATGTAAACTCTTAAATATCTCAATTTAAACTTAAATGAACTTAGGCCACTTTCAAAAAGAAATAAACGGCTCATATATTTCCACTAAAAGTTAGCTAGTCAAAGTTAGCTGCCACTCTAGTTAGCTGGTCAAATAATCGTCGAATACTCCATATATGCAACAATGGCAGATAAGGGGTTAATAATCCATTAACAATGTTGCACTGATCCATATGTAAACGAGAAAACATGCCTTTATCTTTGAATAAATATAGGCCGGTCTACCTGGTGACACATGGAGGTACTGCGTAGATAGAGAACAACTCGCTGAGAAGTCGGAGTTATTCCGCGCCATGCTCATCGGTCCTCTTGCACCTGCACCGAGCGATCCACCGCCTTTGCTGCAGTTGCAGCACGTGGAGAAGCGTGCATTCGATTATCTGTTCAGGTAAATCATCGACTACCACCTGATCTCATCGTTACATCGACGTTACCATGCATAGTCTTCTGAAACGCCGAAAAACTGACCAAGCATTAAGAACACTAGAAGAGAACACTAGAATAGTGTACTAAGGGTTCTTAGGGTCGCTGATCTCGTGTGTGAACACTCACACACCGCTAGGGCACACATACACACCGCTAGACCACGTATACGTACGCGAGAATTGCATGGGTCCGGGATTCCACTTTTGATTTTTCGATAATGCAAAGACGCGGTGTTTTAGTAGTCAAAATCCCTAGACGAAAGATCAATCTAGAGCGCTACTTGCCTCAAAAGTCCTTCTTTTACGTTTCCGAGCAATGGTTTTGCAATATTTGGCTGCATGTTGCCCGTCAGATGGCGCTGCAGTCACACCGGCGTACTAGCCTCTCCAACGGGCAACATGCAGCCGAACATTGCTAAACCATTGCTCGGAAACGTAAAAGAACGACTTTTGAGGCAAACAGTGTCCTAGATTGATCTTTCATCTCTAGCGATTTTGACTACTAAAAAGCCCCGTCTTTGCATTATCGAGAAATTAGAAGTGAGATTCCGGACCCTTGCAACCCTCGCGTATGTATACGTGGTCTAGTGGTGTGCGAATGTTCACGCGCGAGCATCGTATGCTGGAAAAGACACCCTTAATGTTAGATTTACATTTTAATTATTCGTTAAGAAAAAATTAAATTTTTATTGAAGAATTAATTTTATTTTTATTAAAAATTTAATTTTTTACTGTTATTTAAAAATTAATCTTTTATAGTTATCTTTCTATTATATAAAATAGTTTTGTAGTTTCTGTCACGCTATAACACCGAGCGGGTTGCCTTTTGAATGGGAACCGAAAATTGAGCGAGTTGACTGTGTGTATTTCTCAGAGAGTGCAAGAAAGAGCAAGAGAGAGAGAGAGAGAGAGAGCAAAGAAGTGTACAAATATAAGAATAGTAACACAAATGATGAATACTTTTCTTAATTTGTTTATTTGTATTATGTTTCAACCGGAGAATCAGAATCAATACATTGATTTTCTGTCGATACATCCATTAGTAGTGGTCAAACTTCAGATGACATTCATTTCTTAAAGGAGAATGCAAAGCCTTCGCGACACAGATTTAGTTGAGACTTTACAGAGTTATAGATCTCGTTCCCCTGATTACGAATATATCCCATTACGGGGGCAACTTCTCAGTAATTTTCGAGATATTGGCAAATTAAAGTTTTATGGACGTAACATGTCAGTTTAGTTCACTCTTTTGAAATGGTGTGGCGTAGCGGCAGCGAGCTGAACTGCTTACGCCGTGGGCCCGGGTTCGAGTCCCGTCGGAGTAACTGTTTTTTATACTTTTTTTTATATTTTAGATATATCTTTATCCTCCAAAGGGTTAATTTGAAATGATACTTATTATTTTATAAAAAAAAACACCAGATATCTATTACTACATACACAAAAGATTATAATTATACCTATTAAAATAATACATAATAAACAAAAATGATATAATAGACAAAACCATTACTACATACGCAGAAGATGATGATTATAAGACAATAATAAAAAAAAAGTATAAAAAAAGTTACTGCAACGGGACTCGAAACCGGGCACACGGCGCAGCGCGGCGCGGTGAAAAGAAACCAACATTTGTGACAACATTTCGACACATACTAATGAAAAAGTACATATGTTTTTTTTGTTTTTCTTTTTTTTCACCGTACAGCTCACCTCGCTGCTCCACTATAAATCCACCCTAAAAGTCCCGCCACATGATGTCCCCCTCGATATTGAACAACTTTCATCTGGAACATTTTTATATATAATCAATATTTTTGGAGGTATTCGTCTGTAACACTTTATAATTGCTACCTTGTATTTATACATATGTATGTATATGTATATGTATATTTACATTTTAATGAAACACGAAAAAAATTGATACAATTTTTCAGCAATGGATCAAACGTTCAAGCGAATAAGTAGCAGATGATTGGAAATATATTTTTTCATAATTAAATTGCGGATTTTTGTACAAATCGCTATTTTCACAAATTACTTTACAGAGATCGCAAACGATGTTTTATTGTAAAAACATCATTAACCACATAGTTAATGTAAATATTTTCTGTTACGTTATATTTAAGACACCATTAATGTGTTTAAAATCCACAGTTTACTTCTAGAACATGATTTTATACTTTACGAATATTACAAATACATATTTAAAAATCTGCTGGGTATCTTTTCCGTGTTCACATCATGTCGGCCGCGTGTTTGTGGACGCTTGTAATATCCGGTACAATCGCATACTTCTGGATTATTTTTCTGCTTACGTACTCGTTGGTGGTCTCTTGCAAACGAAAATTGGCTAGACCTCGGTTTACCAGAAAGGAGCGTTGCAAATGCAAATTACGGAAAACTGTTTCCTAAGACACGCATATACGATCCAAATCAAATGCTACCAAGAAATTCTGAAAGCGATCTAAACACGTGTCAAGGGGAATAGTTGAACAGTTTCTGAAATAGTGGTGTTACGTAAGAAATTCGCTAATTATCTTGTAAATTTACACAAACTCTTTTGTCGTAAGGATAAAAAGTTTGGTTAAATACTGAAGTTGTCAAGCGTGTTCACTCGCGTCAGCTTGAAGCCGATCGATTTTCTGCGTAGATATCTTCTGGGTGAGCCGATAAATTTCCAATCGGTGGTGACGGCTAGGGCCACCCTCGACGCAGCTCATCAATACTTGTGTCCGGAGTTGGTGCATCTTGCTGTCAAGTATCTCGAACGGAACCTAAACCCGAGCACCGTGCTCGAGATCTATCAAGGACTCAGTCTCTATGCGAGTCCGATACCATCCAACGTCTCCAGATCGTTCGATGTACCCACCGCACCGCCAGCCCCTGGAGACGATGCTGGCGAAATAGGTATTGTAACCCTCCTTCACCTCCACTTTCTCTTTCTTCAGACTCTTTTAACCACTTCGCGAACAGAGTCGCCAGACGAGGAGAGGGAGCTAATACCGGACACATATTTACTATGGCAAGATGACAAGATGAGTCCCGAGACGTCACAGAGGCAAGATGGGTCTATCCTCCTGCATAGTAGTAGTAGTAATGTGTGTGACCGCTTCGGCCAACAGAAGGCGCGCTCCTTCCAAACTAACCAATCGACCGCGCATTCTTATCTACGTCACATGTCAGGGACTCAGTGTTGTCGCCAGTTGAGGCTGAATCGAGCCTCAATTACTCTCCTCCTTTTACCCTTTTACTATCCCATTCCACCACCACGCGCACACTCCACCGTCCCCCACGTACGAGGAGACCTCGCGTATCGAGAACGCCGAATCGCAACGAGTTTTTGTGTGGACATAGCTTACGCACCCTCATCAACTATCCAATTGGTTTTAGCCCCCAACGCGAACCCGTTTTCGAGGAAATCGATTTTGAAATGCGATATGTGCGTTATATTCTATGAGTGAAAACCTCTTATAACAGCGGTCGATGGCCGAGCTTGAGCGAATGTCTATTACGAGATTGGTCGGGGCTCGTGTCCCGTGTCGGCATTTTTTATAAATATTTTTTTTCACTTTCTTTTTCATTTATCTACGTACTCTTCAATTTTTCAAATTTCAATTTCCATTTCAACTTCAATTTTTATTTTTATAGTGATTTAATTGCAATTGTTATTTTTATTATACTTTTTATGTCAATTCCACATGCGTTCTTCTGATAAAGCTGGGTTTAACTTTGAAAAATTTGAAAAATTGAAGTTGAGATCGAAGAGCTGAAGTTGAAATAGAAGAGTACAAATTGATATTGAAATCGAAATTTGAAATATTGAAGAGTTGGAATTGAAAAATTGAAGTTGAAATTGACGAGTTGAAGTTGAAATCGAAGAGTTGAAATGGAAATTGAAGTCGAAGATGAAATTAAAGAATTGAAGATGAAATCGAGAAGTTGAAATGGAAATTGAAGTTGAAATTGACGAGTTGAAGTAGAAATCAAAGAGTTGAAATGGAAATTGAAGTCGAAGTTGAAATAGAAGAGTTGAAATAGAAATTGAAGACGAACTTGAAATTGAAAAATTGAAGTTAAAATCGAAGAGTTGAAATTGCGCGAGATCTCTTCGTAAGAGCAGGGAGTTGTTCCGATTTATATCCGTCCGAGAACCGCAAGGTCCCCACCTAACCTCTTCCCACTACCAGGGTTGCCATATTCACCGGCTGCCAGGCCCCTTACGTTTCCGTCCCTCGTCTAGATGCTCCGTCAAGCCTGCCTTCGCTTCCCCCACTCTTACCACACCACTGCCGCGTACGGCGTGGAGCATGCTACCGACTCGGTACGCGGCAGTGGTAGTGGGAAGAGTGGGGGAAGCGAAGGCAGGCTTGACGAAGCATCTTGGCGAGGGACGGAAACGTAAGGACCCTGGCGGCTGGTGAATATGGTAACCGTGCCCACTACTACGACAGTCGTAGAATTAGTAAGTGGAGCGGCAGTGGCGGCGCGTGAGTTACACTATATGCGTATTTTACTGTACACATGATGAAGTCTAAGAGTGAGGGAAGAATCTAAGCAGGGAAGGTGCCGCGTACGAGCCGCGAGGTACAAGTTGTATGTCCCTGCTCTAACCACCTCCCATAACACTTTTGAACTACTCAATCCCTAACATTACAACTTGAATTTTCGGTATTTTATCGCTAAACTCTGCAGAATTACATTGAAAAAGTTAAAAATCTTTGGTTTCCGAAGGTGAAGTTTAATTCAAATACTACTTTACCCAAAACTGCCTATACTAAACATTTCAGTCCTCGTTCGAGCGAAACATAGAAAGCATTTTCATCTGTTCTTCTTTTACGAGAATGAAAATTGCGAAAACGGATTTTGTCAGAGGAATCAGTCTTTCATTAAAACTCCATTGTAATTGCAGCTGAAGTATGCACGCGGCTTCTTCTCGCCTGTCTGGACGAAATCGATTCGCATCCGAGGGTTGTCTTCAGCCAGGAATATTTCGAAGAATTGAATGCGACGGAGGTAGAACAATTAGCATGCCGCGACACCCTGAAGTTGAAAAACGAGTCCATCTTGTTTTATGCGTTGGAGAGGTGGTCAGCATCCGAATGTCGAAGACACGGAGTCGAACCATCGGCCAGCAACAAAAGGTCCGTGCTCTCTGACAAGGTTTGGTACAGCGTGCGGTATCCTCTTATGACCGATAAGGAGTTCATCGAAGGTCCCATGGCCAGCGGAATACTCTCCAGCGAGGAATCCGCTGCCATCGTTGCCAGAATCCTCGGACATACTCAATCTCAGGACGGAGAAGAGGTATGCATTGACCTGTATATTGAAAATTGTTGTATTAACATGGTGTGGTGGCTAACCTCCCATGCTCGCCACAACATGGACAGATAGTCAAAACCCTTCTTGCTACTATCTGTTCCCGTCACCGATCCCTATATATACCATCCTCAACCGCCTTCCGATATCCCAGCGTTTACGGCAAGGCCCGATAGATAGCCTTACCGATGAGACCTCAGCGGGCCTAGCCTTAGTCGTTGGGATATCGGAAGGCGATTGAGGACGGTATACAGGGTGGGGCAATAACTATTAGCACCTCAGATATCTTCGAAACTATAAGTTTCACAGAAATATTTGCTGAAATAAAACTGCACAGTACGAAGGGGGCCATACGGTGACGATAACAGTTTTTTTGCAGGTGGAGGTACTTCGGACATTTGAAGGTCACCTTCATTTTTTTTTAAATGGAATGAGGTATTTTTTAATACATCAATCGATGCAGCTGGACATTCGTTATAAAAAAGTACTAACCTATGTATGTCGAAAAGTTAGTAGTTCAGGAGATATTTCAATTTAAAAAACCCTAAAATACCATTACTGTCGTACTAGACGTTAGTGTTTACTTACTTATGTAACGTCTTAGTCAATTTTATTTCAGCAAATATTTCTGTGAAACTTATAGTTTCGAAGATATCTGAGGTGCTAATAGTTATTGCCCCACCCTGTATATAAATAGTATATACTATATAGTGATAGGTGACGGATCAGGTAATAGCGAAAAAGGTCTTGATTACACTGTCCAACAGCTAAAAAGTATTTCGATTCCCACTATGTAATTTTTATAGAGTTTTCCGCGCTGATTCCGAATCTGTTTTTCATTTTTTTCCTATACGTCCAGTTTTTGAGAAAATGATGTTAAAAAAAAACATATTTTTCAACTTTAAACAAATATTGTGATGTTATTATAAAAGATATTGAATTGTTCTTTACAGCAAAAGATTCTGTAGACTTTCCCGAATACAGTGATATCCAATAATAATACATTATGATTGTTTAAACATGTTTAAACAATGATTAAAGACGGAGAGACACCACTTTTGCACCAATTTTTGCGGATATTTTCGAACTTATCTCAAAAAATTAGGGTCCAGCGGAAAATCGAACTATACCACGCGATAGAGTAGACTGTTTCGACACACATCTCCGGAAGGGTCAAGTGTCACCAACGATAGCGTCTGCATACCTAACAATACTGTTGATACCTTCAGTATCAGACGTACTCTTTTAGAGAGAGATGACCAGTCCTTAATTTCTTTACTTTTAGCCCTGTCTCTACGTTAAAGCACTGAAAATCGCTAAACTTTAAACACTCATAACTTTTGAACTATTGATCCTCCAAATCGAAACTTCGATTTCTCGCATTTTCTCGCACAAATCTCCTGGATTGCGTAAGAAAAAATCAAAAATTTCTAGTTGCGCAAGGAAAAGTGCAGCCCAATGAAAAGTTAATATTTAACATATCTTTAAAACAAATTATTTTTAATAATTATTTAAATAAAAATAAATTTTTAAAAATTATCACGTTTTTAAAACGGACTAAAAAGTATAAAATAATTTTTTCTAGCCCCATACAGATTCCTAACCCCATACAGATAGTCCTGAAAAGTTAGTGATTGTGAATTTTTAATAGCTATAAAAATACTTGTGAGATTTAAAACGAAAAACGTGGGGTGCAAAATAATAGTAAGAAGTGTAGAGAGTACCTGTGGCGTTGAGAAAACTCACACAACAGTTCATATTCATGCATCAATTATCTATTGCATGCGCCCCACGTTTTTCGTTTTAAATCTCACAAGTATTTTTATAGCTATTAAAAATTCACAATCACTAATTTTTTCAGGACTATCTGTATGGGGTTAGGAATCTGTATGGGGTTAGGAACCTGTATGGGGCTAGGAAAAATTATTTTATACTTTTTAGTTCGTTTTAAAAACGTGGTATTTTTAAAAAATTAATTTTTATTTAAATAATTATTTTCTGCTTTTTAGTCTTATGTGTGTGAAATTTCTCAATCGATTTTAAACATTTTGATGAAATTATAACAGAGACAGTAGTAAATGTCATAGATAAAGGTGCGACGGAGAATCTCGATGCAACGGTTCTTTCGCTTGGTAAACAAACATTATAGTAGAATAATACGTAGTAACTTTTTAAACACCGCATGGAGCTCGAACGCACTCTGGAAACAAATTCTTTTTATTTATATTTCTTGAAGTTTTCTCTTTCAAATGAGCACTTGAAAAGGATGGTGATTTGAAAATGGGCGTCACAATGAGCTGGTAAAGGACGCCGCGTACCCGCGTTTTAGGTAGAGTTTTGGTTGCCTTTTAAGAGTTTTTAAGTTTATTTTATCTCCATTCCTTTTTCTAAAATATATACAGGGTGATGGTGTTTTAGAGTTATTTAAATTGAAATATGTCGTGAACTACTAACTTTTCGACATACATAGGTTAGTACTTTTTTATAACGAATGTCCAGCAGCATCGATTGATGTAAAAAAATATCTCATTCCATTTAAAAAAATATCGATGGCCTTGAAATCTTGTAAAAAAATTACCTCGAAAATTTTTTCCCTTACACCGTTACATGTGGCCCTTCAAACAGTGTAACTTTGTCCTAAGAAGTTTTTACAACGATAAGTAACGGCGATAGTTAGGTGTTCTGTTTCTTCGGACTCACCCTGTATATACATATATGGAAATAATGTAAAAGATTACATACTTTTCTGACGGGGCGCAGCTTCGCAATATAAAAACAAAGAACATTAATTTAACGTATAAAATAACTGCTATGTAAAACTTGCTCGTGCGATAATGATGGCTCTGTTTTCAGTGCAATGAAATAATTTTTCTTATATTTTTTTACGTAATCCTCAAGTCCACTCCACACAATGATCCCATCCATACTTGTTACCATAAATCCTCCTTCTCCCTTCCCGAAGGAACAAAACCATCACTGGTGTTCCTTCTCGAGAAATTTCATAATTGCTTATTTCTCATTTCTGTGAATATTTTCGGAAATGAACAAATACATGTATCCTACTATCAGTCAAAATATACTACATTTTAATGTAGGTATTTAAATATTTCTGTTACTTGTGATTATACGAACAAATTTCAGAGGAGAATTTTGCACTGTTCAAGAAGGTGAATATAATGGTAAAATAAAAAAATTTTTTGGAAATCATATTTCGAAATTTCAAGGTGATCATTATTTTTATTTAAAGAAGGTCATATAATTATTCTATATTCCTATTCAGAACAAAGACAAATCCAACGATGTGCCATGTTCCATAGTTCTGTTACGAGCCAGGACCGCGAGCAGCACGAGTGGTCGGCGAAGGCTTGTTACCCTAGGAATATGATATCAATTTGTTAGTTAAGGAACGCGGACGAACCCAATGCGAAATTGGGAAGCCGCTAGAATTATAGACAGCGAGGACGAACCTGACGCGAAGTCAGGGAATCTAGGAATTGAGTCAAACGCAGACGAACCCGATGCGAAACCGGGGAGCTGCTAGGAGGTTGTATAATAGCACAGACGAACCGGATGCGAAACCAGGGAGCTGTTAGGATGCGGACGAACCCAATGCGAAACTGGGTCGCTAGGTTGGATAAATCTCTGCTTAGACAATTGGAATATCGCGAACGAACCTGATGCTTAATCAGGGAATCGCTAGGATAATTAGTAAGGCTCGTAACTAATATAATTTACTTGACACAATCCGTGCAGTAAGATTGTATCGTGTGGGGACGTTCAATTACTTGATTAGGATATTGGACAATAATTATGGGTTTAATGAATTTGAGTTAATCATCAAAGAACACAAATATATTTTTACTATAGAATTTGTGTTACAATTGTGTGATTGTCGCGAATCGATTGATTTTAGAATAGAAAGAAATTGAAAGATGATATTACCTAAATTAAGATGCACTGTAAAACCTAACAGGTTTTACACCGAACTCGCGAAATCTATACGGTTAAACTTTGATTCACAAGGAACAAACGTCCGATCTCACTGGTAGTTGACTTCCGAGATGCAGCACGACGCGACACTATTCGTGATTATGATAGTACTAGCCCACGAGAGTAAAAATGCAAGGGCTTATATATCCCTGAAATGACGGGTGGTACTTGTCAGTACCCTTCAAATGAACATTCGTATTTTGTCAACGACCAGTAGTTGGTCGTGCGTACTAGGGTGGCTCTTATTTTTCGACCAACGAATTTTTTTCACGACGCACCCCAGAATGGTTCCCTTTGGTGAAAAAAAAAATTGTGCAAAGTTTGAGATCGATCGGAAAAAAGGATCACGTGGCGCATTTAAATTGAAAATTTCGAAAATTTTGAAATTCATCGTAACTATAAAGTATTATATATCGTTGGATTTGTAATTTTTTTCTAAATAAGAATATGGAAAAATTATATGACCTTAATTTAAAAAAAAATGACGATGACCTTGAAATTTCGAAAATTTGATTTTCAAAAAAAATTTTTTTGTGCCATTATATTTACCATATTGAACAGTGCAACTTTTTCCTCTGACATTTTTTCGTATAACCACAAATAACAGAGATATGTAATTTTGTATTGTACTATTGTACTATATATGTGAATGAATATTTTGAATATATTCTACATAATAGTAATAAGGAACTGTTTCTTATATTCTAATGTAAGACTCCGCTTTTAGGATGGGAAGAACAGAGCGGGTCACCAAATTATACGCCGATCAACGGTGAAGCCGCTCGTCAAGAATGCATTTTATTAAATGAACAGACAAACGATACAAAACCTAGAGAGAGAATCGAAACTGTACGACAGTCACTGGAAGAACGGGTCTTCAGACTAGGGCTGTAACTTTCGAAGGCTTCGAAGCTTCGAAGGATTCGAAGGAACGAAGGGAACTTCGAAGTTTCGAAGTTCCGAAGCTTCGAAGTCTTCCAAGTGCTCGAAATTTCAAAGTCTTCGAAACGTATGAAGTTGTAACTTATGAGTTCCATACCATGTCACGATTTTTGATAAATAAAAATATTAACTTTCAGTCACCGGTGACTGAAAGTTAATATTTTTATTTATCAAAAATCGTGACATGGTATGGAACTCATAAGTTACAACTTCATACGTTTCGAAGACTTTGAAATTTCGAGCACTTGGAAGACTTCGAAGCTTCGGAACTTCGAAACTTCGAAGTTCCCTTCGTTCCTTCGAATCCTTCGAAGCTTCGAAGCCTTCGAAAGTTACAGCCCTAGTCTGAAGACCCGTTCTTCCAGTGACTGTCGTAMAGTTTCGATTCTCTCTCTAGRTTTTGTATYGTTTGTCTGTTCATTTAAKAAAATGCATTCTTGACGAGCRGYTTCACCGTTGATCRGCRTATAATTTGGTGACCCGCTCTGTTCTTCCCATCCTAAAAGCGGATAGTCTTACATTAGAATATAAGAAACAGTTCCTTATTACTATTATGTAGAATATATTCAAAATATTCATTCACATATATAGTACAATAGTACAATACAAAATTACATATCTCTGTTATTTGTGGTTATACGAAAAAATATCAGAGGAAAAAGTTGCACTGTTCAATATGGTAAATATAATGGCACAAAAAAATTTTTTTTTAAAAATCAAATTTTCGAAATTTCAAGGTCTTCGTCATTTTTTTTAAAATTAAGATCATATAATTTTTCCATATTCTTATTTAGAAAAAAATTACAAATCCAACGATATATAATACTTTATAGTTACGATGAATTTCAGAATTTTCGAAATTTTCAATTTAAATGCGCCACGTGATCCTTTTTTCCGATCGATCTCAAACTTTACACAAATTTTTTTTTCACCAAAGGGAACCATTCTGGGGGGGCGTCGTGCTTTGTATCTCGACAAAAATTTGTCACCAAGTATAGCTTAGACCCACCCTAGTGCGTACGTTTGGGCCCTAAACTAAACTAAACAGTTCTGTAGATTTATCTAGGTAGCTCTGTTCTCGTTTATCTAGGACGATTCCTGCCAGAGATGATATTGAACACCTATTCGTCATCCGTAACAGTTCAGGTTAATTTTACAATTTTCAAAATTTTCAATTTAAGTGGGCCACATCATCCTTTTATTCGACTGATCTCAAACTTTACACAAATTTTTTTTCTCACCTAAAGGAACAATACTGGACAGTTGAGCGCATTGTATCTCGATAAAAATTTTTCTCCAAGTATAGCTCAGGTCCACCCTAATGTACATATTGAACAGGAATAAACATTGAGTTAATGTTTTTTGCGCTTTCCACGATAATCCAAATATCATAAGTTTTCCAATATTTTCTTATTTCATTAAAAATTCTCGAAAATTCTCGAGAAATATAGTCTTATTTCTCATTTCTCGGGAAATGAAAAATATTGAGAAATCAGGAACACTATTCTCGAGGTATAAATAGAGTTAGTCATATACAGACCTTTGGTATTTTCTCGAGACCAGCGGTACAGACAACGGACCATAATAATGGCGCGCTCGATTCGCCTCTACCTGAAATGGAGGTACACGGCGTCCTTTACCAGCTTATTGTGACGTCAATTTTAACGATACCATATTTTTCAAAGGCTCAGTTTGAAGGGCAGAAACTTCAAGGAATATAACCATATTTTTTCCAAAATTAAAGTCACTCTGGCCCCTCATCGAGAAAACGTAAGAAAAGAATTCGTTTATGATAAATTTTTCGACATCATAATCCTTTCCGAATAAAACAAAAAAAGATGTAGTTCAATCGGATAAACAGTTCCTGAGATGAAAATTCGTAACTGAGGCCCGTTTTCGCCAAAATGGGCATAATTTGCAAATTTCGAAGGCTTGTCATTTCTAAAAAAGATTCGAAACCGGCCAAATGATGACTTAACCCCCCCCCTTAATTTCACATGGGCTACAACATAATTTATTCCGAACAAAATCGACAATGGTGCCTGCAGAAAGTGATCGATTTGGCATGGAATGACCACGAAATAACGAGATTCTCGAAATTAACGGGATAAAAAAAAGAGAATTCAATGAATAAATTTTATAATGTGTAGTTCTCGGAAACGCCTCAAGTATCGGAAATCTCATACCACGATTAGTTTTAAAGTGTGTCTTATAACGGTAATCGAGTACTGAAAACCCTGTGATACTGTCGAGAATCCCGAAACCTTTGAGAATGTCGAACATTTTCGGGAATCTTGATATAATGGAAAGATTGAAAATTTTCGAGAACTCATCTTGATCTCGAAACAATTTTTGTCTCGACCGGAGTCTACATTTTCGGGTTGCCACTAGTAAGTAGCTCTGAAAACACAAAATGGATGTTTTTAAAAATGGGTATTTAAAATTTCAAAGATGTTCTGGTATTTTTGCATACGCAAATATTATACGTAATGTGAAATCGTTTCGTAGCCATGTTGGAGGTGAACCACACTTCCTTATCGAAAGTGAGCCCATATCTTATTACTGAAAATAATGACCCTGATTCAAGCACTGCTATTTTATCTGTCCTTTGATGTGCTAATCTTACAGATTGTTCAAATACAACTTTTACGATGCGGTTATCCAAGCATAAGTATTTTAGTCGGCGATAATCTGTCGCTTGGCACACTAGCATTCGGATAAAGCTTTTTTATTCTTTGAGTAACTGAATCGTATTGAAAATATAATTTTATATAAATATTAATGTTCTATTAACGAAATTGTCCGTGACAAAATTGATGTCAAGTTGTTATCTCAAAGTATACGACGACAAGCAAGATGCAAAAGTTATAGAAGTCCAGTGTACGCTCTCTTAAAGAGATGCAGAATCAATCATCGAAAGTTAATACGTCAATATTAACTATCACTGAATCGTGTCATTGTAATTAGAAACGGTTTCACTCGTTCTGTTGCGTATTGTCACTTTGTAGATCAAACAGTTAATTTTGAAGTTGCTCGTCAATGTAATATTTTTACCAACTAATTTAATAGACTGAATTACATTAATGAAGCTTACAATTAGTATACTTATAGTAATAGTTATGATTGCGTATCTTTATGTAATTATAGAAAAATTGAGTACACCAAATTCAAAATTGTAGGAAAATTTTACAAAATTTAAAGGTGACAATATGTATATTATTTTTCACCTATTTAAACTCTATTAAGGGAAGAAATAACATTCCATTTGGCTTCTATTCACTGTAATCGATGCAGACCATTTTTATTTTCTATAAAGATCCACAGTCTAATTATTACTAATGGTAATGATAGAAACAAATGCCAAAGAAAAACTTGATTAGGATTCATACGATCATAAATGTATGATCTATGATTATAAATACAGTAGGACCTCGATCGGGAGACAAACATTCCGGATAAATAAAGACCCCTGATGGATAAAATCGAGACTCAAGGGAAATAATTAAATGTACAATGTACATTATATTCCAAAATAAATTTTTTATTTTTCAACATTTATTTCCCTTCATAATATGATCATATTTAAACGCATATTTGTTTATAATCGGGATCCGGTTAATCGAGGTCCTACTGTGTATTTCGATAAATAAAACATTCTCTTGTTATTTACTTTAGGAGAGACAGCTCCGATGACCTAAACCTTGACATACATACAGTGACTCGAATTAATATATAATACATACATATTCGGACGCTCTAAAATAGACGATAACTTTTTTAATATTGTACTATACGATTTGAAATTTTTTGGGAAGCTAGAGCCATTAGTTTACTACAATTGTTCGGAAGTGTAGAAAAAGAATACTAAAATTTGCATTTTACAACTTTTTTATGCGAGCCTATATCGAAAATTTAAGAAATACATTTCGTAGATCTGTGTGAATTATATGCACTGTGAAAGTTTCATCGAAATCGGTTGATGCAGGGAAAAACGACAGGCATTGAAAGATGTATGCATTGAAAGAATCCTTAGATTTATTGCAGTTAGTTTAATCGTGAGAATCTGCAATTTTTCTACCATCTTTAAACGTTTGTAGCCCATTGCAACGTCGATCTATTTTGACGAAATTTTCAGAATATGTTTAACTGACACAGATCTACAAAACGGATTTAAAAAATTTTCAATATAGGCCCACATAAAAAAATTGCAAAATGCAAATCTTAGTATTTTTTTCTACAATTCCGATCAATTGCCATTTTTTAAACTTTTTTCACCTCTTGTAGTAAACTAATGGCTCTAGCTTCCCAAAAAAGTTCAAGTCGTATAGGACGATATTAAAAAAGTTTTCGTCTTTCTTAAAGCGTCCGAATATTAAATCTAGTGACTGTATGTATGTCACATATGTATGTATGTGTGTATGAAAATTTCAACAACTATTCATAATAATGTCCATTCGCAGATGATAAACGACAACAAATTCTTCTTATCGACTTTTGTATTGTAATAATTTCTTAGTTATTATTATACTCACACACACATACGCACGCATAGGAGCGACAAGTTTTTGTACATAATTTCTGTTACTCTTGTCAAGAATCGAAAAAGGTAGCTGATATTACAAATGGTGCTTAATAAATGAAAACAAATTGTTTTTCTTTAATTTTTACAAACGTTGTACTTTGCAACGAACGAAAAATTATTATTATTATTTAATATTGGCCGAGAATACTTGGAAAATTCAAAGTTTTAGTCATTAATAATGTTACCTGCAACATTTAGGTAGAATAGAACTTTTATCCAGATTTGTTTACAAATATTTAATAGGCTTAGCGGACAGATGAGGTAGTTTTTACTATTTTTCAAACTTTGTGACAGAAAATGACTTTGTTAGCATCTCGTTGAACTCGTCTAAAAACATACTATCACATACATACAGTCAGTCAAAAAGGTATCCGTACACCAGGCATGCACAGGTGGACGGTTTGGGAGCCGGAGTCTTTGACCCGGCTCATGAGCCGAGTCGGAGCCGTGACGTAGCTCGGACGTATGGAAGGGGAACCCACTAATTGTAAGCGTGTCTTGTAAACAGAGCATGAGAGGGAGGGACGGGAGGGACGCAAGGAGAGACTGAGTGGTCAGACTACAATAGCGTAGAGGCCCACTCTCAGCATTCGTGGGCCCAAAGCACTATTTGACTATTTTGAGAGCGACAGAGCGAGTCCGATGTATACAAAACAGTTTATAAGGTTAAGTGCCCTAAGTCTGGACAGTCCAAAAGTGATACCTAAGTCGGGACAATTGAATTTTCATAGTAAAATCAGTAATTAAGAGATTAAATAAATATACTATATATTCTGATGTCTTAGCTACAAGTACAGTAATTCTTCCATCGAAGTCCTGGACAGGCTTGCCATATTCCGTCCGTACCAGGCCCCTTATCGCTGCGCTCCTCGCCCATCTGCTGGGCTAAGCCCGCCTGGCTTGCCCCACTCCACGCCAGTGGGAGCAGGTAGGGAACCTAACGGGCGTCCTTTTGTTCCGCGCGACGCCACGGACGGCTTGGCTTGGGTGAAAGTGAAGACAGCTATTCAGTTTACAGCAGTTTACAGACGCTTGGTGTGCAACTGTGCAGTGTAGCAAGGATCGAAGTATAACAGTATATTATAACAGTATAGCCTACCTTTCCTAAATAAATCAGCTTACATAAGCGTACGGTCTTTATGGAACACCCGTTAGCTTGCTCCACGCGCACGCGTGGCGAGGAGTGGGGCAAGCCAGGCGGGCTTAGCCCAGCAGATGGGCGAGGGGCGCAGCGGTAAGGGGCCTGGTACGGACGGAATATGGCAAGCCTGGTCCTCAAACTTCTTAATTTTAATGATCGATTTATGGGACTTTTACTAGCTTATTCCTGGCGTTTCTTTGATTAAAATGATACCAAACACGATATAATTTCAACGTTATTTAGTGATTTAATCGACGGTAAAAGTTTCGAAGGCAACGAAGACCAGCGATAACGCGGGCCTTTGAAATGTGCCGGCGACGTCGACTGTCCGCGTCTCTTTCTTTCCCATACGCTCTTCTTCGTTGCGTTCGAAACTTTCATCGTCGATTAAACCACGAAATATTAGACAAATTATATCGTGTTTGGTATCATTTTAATCAGAGAAATGCCACGAATATGTTGGTGAAAGTTCCATAATGATATCATAGAAAATAAAGAAGCTGAGGTCTTGGTGTTTCATTGTGATGACGCACGGGCCTTTAAACTGTGCCGGTGTCACGACCCGATAAGACCAAGATGCCAACCCTCGCAACACGTCACCAGGCCCAAGTTCATCAGTGACTCAGCGGCCCAATACTTTGTACCATAGAATAATCTCAAACCCTTCCTCAAACCCATCCTCAAAGATTATCCATTATAACCATAAAATTATACATTAGTATATAAGACACTCTAAATTCTTGTATCGAGTTAGTCGACTGTTACCTCTGCTACGGCACGTCAGGCCGATTCAACCTCTAAATAAAGTCATTTTGTGTTCCTGAAACGTCTGAGTAGTGATTCGCGAAAGTGAAATACGTCGATCTTCACGAAGTCTCCTATTTCACCGTAACATTTTGGCGATCCTGCCAGGATACCGTTTCATCTGCTGGAAGAAAATCTTCAACGGCAATCAACTACGGCTGAGTGACCACGAAGACGGACTACGAGAGCCCTTCCGAAGCAACACATCGGTATTAAAGAACCAAGGTCAGTAAGACATTTTTTCAAGTTACCGAGAATAAAATCGGACAGTTCCCCTACGATACTCAGAGATGGCTAAACCAAATGGAACCGTGCCTACAAGCGAAGAACTTAATGGAGTTATCAATGCAATGAAAGAAATGCAATCTGCGTTTATGGCATTAAGCAAAACTTTTTTTTAAAGAAAACGAAAACCGACAGAAAGAGATAATAGAATTATCGAAACTAGTGAACGTCACTGCTACTATGACCGACGACAGCGTATCTCAAATCGGAAGTCAAAGAAACGCGTCAAGAAGACACGAGGGACATCCATCAGAGAGCAACTCGGAAGATGATGAACCTGAAAGAATGGTAACATCCAACGAAAGAAGTGGACAAACCGCATCAAAAGCCGTTCGCATTGTTCGAACACTGAAGGGAAGAGACGACCTAGGAGTAGAAGACTTCATAAGTGATGTCAGGTACGCCAGATCCATATGTCGAGACAAGCATATGCTTCTGAAACTCATAATTGCCGAGAAAATTACGGAGCAAGCAGAGCGAGCCATCCGGTACCTACGTATAGATACCTACGAACAGCTCTACGAGGCCCTGAGGACCTACATTACCTCACCTAGCACCGTCAATGCAGGCAGGAATAAGCTGCAAAACACGCGACAAGGACAAATGGAGAGCGTAATAAGTTTCAATCTGAGATTTAGACAATCCCTGAACGAATTGAAATACGCCATTCAATACAAACACAGCAACCCAGTAGCAAGGAAGATTGCCATCGAGGAAGAAGAAGATGCAGCCATCGCTACCTACATGACCAACCTAAAACGAGAATTAGGAACTCTAGTCGTCCCATCGCAACCCAAAACGCTAGAAAAAGCTGAAACTCTAGCTGGAGACATGGAGAACTGGCTTCGAGACTCGAGAAGACCACCGCAACAACCAATGGTTCCGCAATATCCCCGACCGAACGACTCGAGGATGCCACCAGGACGACCTTTCTATTCCATGAAGCAACCACAAGCAAGACCGAACCCACCTACAACAATACCTAGACCCGCTAACCTTAAATGCTTCAAATGCGGACAAAACGGACACATCGCAAGTAACTGCACAAATTTTCGGTCAGCCACTCACGGCAAACTTCCACCGAGAGTCAATCACACCATCGACGAGACGCCAATGGAACAAGCGGACCTCCCCGCATTAGAAGAATATGCAGCATACCAGGAAGATTGCAATACATACTCGGAGGATTTCAAGGACTCAGAAGATCAACAAGATTCCTACTGGACACCGGAGCAGGAATCAACCTCGTAAAAAAACAGTAGTATATTACCCGAACATCCTAGGGAAAATAAAACCCAAAATGTACTAATGGGCAACGACAGACACGAATCCAAATTGAGCACACAGTTCCGAGCACTAAAAGAAGACCATGTATTCCATATAGTATCCGATTCCTTTCCCATCCCTGAAGACGGAATAATAGGTTTACCATTCCTACAAAAATACAAATACGAAATTACTAACGATTATCTATTTTTAGGTGAGACACGCATACCCCTGAGATCCGATATCAAACTGCAACCAGGCGAGAGTACTGTCAAGGAAACATTCATTGACCACCAAAGAACCCAGGTTTGCTTCATCAACACAAGTGAGAGACCAATCGAATCGAACCAAATCGAACTAGACGAATCTTCTAAATTAGACAGAATGCAATTATTAATGCAGAATTTGAGAACCAAACACATTGATCCTTCATATAAAGACTCCGTAGAGAAAATAATCCTTTCATACGCCGACGCTTTTGCATTAGAAATTGATCCGCTCCCATGCACCCAACTCACGTCACATAAAATAGAATTAAAAACAGAGAAGCCTATCAATATCAAGTCGTATAAACCTCCAGAGTGTCATCGTGAAGAAATTAAAAGACAGATTTCAGAAATGTTAGATAAAGACATAATAACGCATTCAGATTTCTCTTATAACGCACCAGTATGGGTAGTACCCAAAAAAGCAGATGCCTCAGGAAAGAGAAAATGGAGAATAGTAATAGATTTTAGAAAATTGAACGAGCTTACAGATCAAGACGCATATCCCATCCCCGATGTAGAATCAATCCTTTCGCACCTAGGAAACTCGAAATTTTTCTCAGCATTAGATTTATCGTCAGGCTTTCACCAAATTCCAATGGATAACGACTCAAAAAAAATATACAGCTTTTTCAACTCCAGAGGGACATTTTCATTATAATAGAATGCCATTCGGACTTAAGAACGCGCCAGCCACGTTTCAAAGAATGATGGATAGAGCATTAAACGGATTGATAGGAAAACACTGCTTTGTATATTTAGATGACGTCATAGTATTTGGACGAACGATTCAAGAACATAACAAAAATTTAGCGATCGTACTACATAGACTTTCCGAACTAAGATTAAAGCTGCAGCCAGACAAATGTGAATTCTTAAAACCAGAATTAGAATACTTAGGACATGTTATATCGAAGGACGGAGTAAAGCCAAATCCCAATAAAATCAAGTCAGTAAAGGAATTTAGACAACCCAGGAACCCGACAGAAATAAAACAATTTTTAGGGCTATCAGGTTATTATCGTAAATTCATTAGAAACTTTGCCAAGGTAGCTAAACCACTGACAGATTTAACAAAAAAGGATATTCCATTTCATCGGACAGACAAACAGCAAATCTCTTTTGACACGTTGAAACTAAAATTATGCGAAGAACCAATTCTTAAGTACCCAGATCTTAGCAAAGAATTTACACTAACGACAGACGCATCGAACGAAGGACTAGGAGCCATAGTATCACAAGACGGACACCCATGTTGTTACGTATCCAGAACATTAAATCCGGCAGAAAAACATTACACTACGACAGAAAAAGAATTACTAGCAATAGTATGGAGCATTCAGAGATTAAGACAATACCTATTAGGCAGAAAATTCAAAATTAGGACAGATCATCAGGCGCTTAAATGGCTACACAACGTAAAAGATACCTCGTCCAGACTAATCAGATGGAGACTTAAATTAGAAGAGTACGACTATGACATAGAATATCACAAAGGAAAAGACAATACCGCCGCGGACGCATTATCACGAGTACATATAACCTTAGGAGAAATGACAGGCGACCAACTCTCAGACTTAGCAAACGAAATAATGGAAACAAATCAGGAAAACAAACCTGCAGATAGTATAGAAAATAACGCAAACGATAGCGATACAGATACGGCAGCGAGCAACGACCTATCGGACTTAGACGACATTCTTGAATACGACAATTATCTATTGTATCAGGGAACCCCTGATAACTTCAAAGAGACGCCTAACCGAAAACAACATTTTCAATTAAATACGGTACCCGATAGAGACAGAGAAGCTCTTCAAGCTTTAAAAATAATATTAGGAAAACAACAAAAGATAGGAGCCACCCAACAACACTTTAATATTAGAGAAATCGAAATATGATCAGGAAAATAATTAGATTCATAGCATCACAAAACCCGAAAAAACTTTATGTCTTAGCCACGGAACCAGTTATAGAGATTACGCCAGAGAGAAAATTAGAAATATTGAAAGAAAACCATTACGGTAATTTTGCTCAACACTTTCGAGAAAATAAGACGATAGCTAGAATCAAATCAAAATATTTTTGGGAAAACATAGAGAAGGACGTGAAAGAATTTATAGACAAATGTCTTTATTGTCAGCAAGAAAAACTCAATCGACTTAGGCATCGAGAAGAGGCATGCATCTCGAACACTCCCGAATTCCCAAACGACAAAATTGCAATGGCTATCTTTGGACCATTACCAATAACCTCCAAGGGTAACCAATTCGTTTTGTCAATTCAAGATCAATTAACGAAATACCTAATCCTTATTCCGATGAAGGATCAACGTGCAGAATCGATTATTGACAAGCTAATTGAACATTTTATCTACACCTTCTCGGCACCCAAACAAATATTAACAGACCAAGGTTCAAATTTCGTCTCAAACCTGATGCAAGGATTTGAAGAAGCATTCCAAATTAAACATATTAAGACAACTAGCTTCCATCCCCAGAGCAATGGATCCCTTGAAAGAACTCACGCTACGGTTAAAGATCTTATTAGAACTTGCATTAAAGAAAGACAGAAAGAATGGGACGAAGTATTAAAACTTATATGTTTTGGTTACAATACGGCAGTCCATGAAGGAACAGGCCATACACCCTTCGAATTAACTTTTGGTAGAAAAGCAAATTTGCCAAGCGCAATATCTGCTACGAGTACGCTTACGCACAATCAACTCTTTAAATTATGGAGCAAGAAACATGCAGAGTATTTAGAATCCGCAAAGAAAACAATAGAAAAAAAATAAAGCTAGGAGTAAAAGAGATTAGGATAGGAAAATAAGGTTACAAAGCTTATTTAATGTTAACGATAAAGTATGGATCCACAATGATCATAAGAGTAATAAGTTAGACTCAGAATGGATAGGGCCAGCGGTCATATTAGAAGTGAAAACGCCGTACTACATATGTAGGAACTTAAGAACTAATAATGTGATAAAAGTTCACGGAAATAGACTAAAGTTGTTTAAATCTTAAAATTTCAGATGTCATCCACGGGGATAATACTAGCCTTAAGCATAACCTTAGCAAGTAGCTTTACACTAACACCTCTAAATAATAGTAGCGTATTCATAGAAGATATACAAGAAACATATTTATATCATAACGATGTAAGGATAATTGTAGGAATAGATCTAAAACCGTACATAAAACTAGATGAGAACATTGTAGAACACTACTCGAGAATCAAAAATATATAAGAACCTTAGAAGCCAACGCACCTGCACCATACAACAGCAGCTCCCCACCGAGCTACAACATACCACCACAATTCAGGATACAAGAGATAGACGACACGGAATTTGACATCGCACCTGTCAGGAGAAAACAAGTTCGTTTCGGAGCAACGAAAGTCTAAAAACGGGGGAATGTCATGGCCCGATAAGACCAAGATGCCAACCCTCGCAACACGTCACCAGGCCCAAGTTCATCAGTGACTCAGCGGCCCAATACTTTGTACCATAGAATAATCTTAAACCCTTCCTCAAACCCATCCTCAAAGATTATCCATTATAACCATAAAATTATACATTAGTATATAAGACACTCTAAATTCTTGTATCGAGTTAGTCGACTGTTACCTCTGCTACGGCACGTCAGGCCGATTCAACCTCTAAATAAAGTCATTTTGTGTTCCTGAAACGTCTGAGTAGTGATTTGCGAAAGTGAAATACGTCGATCTTCACGAAGTCTCCTATTTCACCGTAACACCGGTGACGCGACGGCGACACGCTTCGGCCACGCGATCCTATTTCATTCTGTCCTTCTCTATGTTCGGCTCGTCGTTTGAAGTCTCGGCGCGGTAGACGCAGTCATAAAAATTTAGCCACGGGTGTTGGGACTTCGATAGATGAATTACTGTAGGTTTAAATATTATTTCATTATGACATTAATTGAAATTTAAAAATAAATTCAAAATTCATCTGAAAACAGTATACAATAGTCTATTTACATGCGAATCATGTGCATTTATAGTTCGAACTTTTGTTAGAAAAAAAGATATAATTTAAGCCCTCGGACAAAAAATAATTATCACGCATAATAATATTGATATTTTAATAAATTGGCAATCAAACTTAACGTAAATAATAATTATTAATCCAAATATTAGATGTCCAAGATTAGGATTGTTTTCAAATATAAGTACTCCATATTGGGACGCGATGACAGTAGCTGTCCCACTCTAAGCTTATACGCAATGTGCTTACGCCTGAAGCCGGATACGCGTTTGTGAATAAAATCAACGCATTGTTTGCAAATTATTTAACTAAATGTACGTATAAGTAGTCTTCTATTAGCTTGTATAACGAATGTACAAAATGTGTTCCGGCTGTGACGTTAATAATACTTAATTTTTATGTCATAAATCTATCAGTATTAATACCTAACCTCAAAAATTAATTTCTTCCTTTAAAACTTAAATTTGATAATGGCCATCACTAGAAACAAAACTTTTGATTCCAGTCGAAAAAAGTAATTAATAAGTATCATAAAAAACAGATTAAAGTAAGAGAAAGCCAAAAGTGTACGTAAAATCTAAGGATATTATTAAAAATGACAGATTGAAGGAAAATAGAAGATTGAACAGAAATAAAAAATTGAAGAGAAATCAAGAATCTCATTGTGTTGAATCCATCGTACAAGTACAAGCTCTCAATACAGTGGGCCAGTTTAAGATTCCAAAAAGCACACATTCTAGAATGAAAAATTTAAGTTCGGTGGATGCTAACAAAGGACCACCAACTGTACTGTCAAAGACAGTAGAAAGATCTTGAAAAAAGGAGCAAGAAAAAAAATTATAGAGGAACAACATTTGTAAAAAAGCAGGAAAAAGAGAGATACAAGATTAAAAAAGAACAAGAACAAGAAATGAATAATAATTTACACGAAAGAAAAAAGATAATTACGTAACAAATTAAGGGCAGAATATAATATACACACACACAATAATAATATATCATATGTGCATGATTAAAGATTTAATAATGATCGATGTTATAGATCAGGCATGGGCAAATTTTTGCTCGATCGGAGGCGTTCTCAAGGAATACCCCCACTCCTCCCGGTCGCGCGTCTCGCTCCACGTGGCGGCCATAGTAAATTCAATTTGTCCCGGTATAGGCTTTACTTCTGTCCAGGTATTATCCGTCCGCCGAGAGTTGGCACAGAATCTCGTCAGTGGGGTGCAGGGGGACTCGCCGAGTCTCCACTCTTGACGCAAGGCTGCCGACCCCACTCTTACGCTTCGGCGTCGGGCGGGACCGGTCAACATAGACGTAAATAAGTAGGATCCGTGTAAACAACGGGGGGCACATAATATTCTCTGTATCTTGTAGATACAGAAGTAAGTAGAAGTAACTTCAAAGATTCGAAAGGATTGGTGCATTATTTTTTGTTCAAACAAATGCGAAAGGTGAACGGTTTAAGCAGTGGCGGCTCAAGTCAAGTGGAGGCCCCAAGCGGTAAACATTTTGGGGCCCTCAAACTCAAGTTAGAAATAA
>CM052298.1:278278-292358 GCA_028455765.1 Lasioglossum oenotherae | reverse complement strand
TGAGAGTTGTATGGAGTTGGAGAGGAAAATGAATGTAGCATTTAATATAGTGGAAGAATGGATGAATATTAACAAACTAAAGATGAACGCAGGGAAGACGAAATATATGATAGTTAGAAGTATAAGAAAGGAGTTACAAGGTAGTATGACTGTCAAATGTTTGGATAAAACGGAGATAGAACGGGTGGAAATGATAAAATATCTAGGTGTAATCATTGATGGTAAACTATGATTGAGTGGTCATTGTGATTATATGCTAAAGAAAATCGGGAAAAAATAGGTTTTCTTAATCGAGTGGGAAATTATATTACAGCATATACTAGATGTACTATATATAAAACAATCATAGCACCTCACTTTGAATATTGTCCCACGTTAATAATTAATATGGGGGAAACACAGATAAGTAGGTTGCAAAAAGCACAGAACCGGGCCATGAGAGTCATACTACAGTGTGACAGACAAACCAAAGTAGAAAATATGTTACAAGCGTTGCAGTTTATGGCTGTAAGACAGAGGCTATACTATAATATAGGTATATTTGTCTTTAAGATATTAAAAAATATGTTACCGCAGTGGTTAATAAATAGGCTAAAAATAGTAGGCGATGAAAGTTTAATGCAAACAAGGCAAGCTGGGAATATTGCAGTTGAATTTATAAAAACGAGAAGTGCATAGAAAGGTTATTCTACGAAGGAATTTTAATGTACAATGCACTTCCCGATGAAGTAAAGCGTTGTGAACAACTACATTTATTCAAGAGAATGCTAAAGGAATTTGTTATAACAAATGTAAAGTAATGTATTATGAATGTAAACAAAAGTAGCTGAGAAAGCTAATAAATAATCAATCAATCAATCAATCTCGCTCTCTCTCTCCCGCTATCTCCCTCTCTCGCTCTCTCCCGCTCTCTCTCTCTCTCGCTCTCTCTCTCCCGCTCTCTCTCTCTCTCTCTCTCGCTCTCTCACTCTTCCACACTCTCTCTCCCGCTCTCTGTCTCTCTAATGTAAAAAGCTAAAAAAAAGTATAAAAAAAAGTTACTACGACGGGACTCGAACCCAAGCCCACGGCATAGCAGTTCAGCTCGCTGCCGCTACACCACACCATTACTTAGTAACAGAATGAACTATGTAAACTGACATGTTGCGTCCACAAAACTTTAATATGCAAATATCTCGAAAATTACTGAATGGTTGCCCCTATAATGGGGTATATTCGTAATCAGGGGAACGAGATCTGTAACTCTGTAAAGTCTCAACTAAATCTGTGACGCGAAGGCTTTGCATTCTCCTTGTGAGCATAGTCTCTTTTCATGACTGCAATAGGATCCTCGTATTCACGGCATTGAATATTGGCTGTAAGTCGTGAAAGACCGTAGCCCTCCGTAAATACGGGAATCCTCCTACTGTGCGTCGTGTGACGTAGCATCTGAAAGGGCGTGGTCACGCGGCGAGTACGGGAGCGTCAGAGGTGGGGGTAGGCGGCGAGTACGGGACCGTCAGAGGTGGAGGTAGGCGGTGCTAGTTGGAGACCCCTTTTGCCTCTATCCCCCCCCGGGGACCTTCTTGTCAGGTCAGAGCAATACTTTTACCCCGACTACGCCGACCATGGCAATTGATTGTTGTAATTGATTGATCGCTCGCTCTGTCTCGCCCGTTTTGTATACATCGGACTCGTTCTGTTGCTCTCAAAATAGTGAAATAGCGCTTTGGGCCCACGAAAGTGTGTGAGAGTGGGGGCGGCGTCTACCTTATTGTAGTCTGACCACTCACACGCGCTCTCCACTTCCCCACGCCCCTCCCACTCGTCTTCTCTCGTGCTCTGTTTACAAGTCACGCTTAGTGGGTTCCCCTTGCATACGTCCGAGCTAGGTCACGGCTTTGAGAGCGCACGGGAGCCGCTTGGGAGCACGTAAGCCGCTCTGAGATCTAAGAGCTGTGCATGCCTGCCGTACACCGCGTAAAAGAGTTTATTTAAAGTTGTAATAAAAAAACTATTCTTGCGTTATTATGTTCACATACATAACATTTATGAACAGTGAATAAAAGCTATGTTACATCTGTTTGTTTGAAAGAAACAAAGGCAAAACTCAAACTCAACGAAAACGAGGTAAAAAATGTCTCCGTACATGTAACATTATTATTCATAATTTGTTAACTAGTGGTTAGTTGGGCCGTGATTTAATTTTATAATTTCTTCCATCCTCTTTGTGATTATTTGGACTAATTTTTGCGTTATAATTGGCTGAATATTTTCCAATTCCAACAATATTTTAGATTTTAGGTTTTCCTTGTTTTTAATTGTGTATTTTTTTATTACCACGCTTATATTAGCTTACCGAGTTGTCGTTGTCGTTGCTGTATGCGTCAAATATTGAAATCGAATTTTTATCCGCTTCCCGATGAGCTAGAGACTTGAAACTTTAAATATAGCTCAGAACTGGATGACAATGCAATATTGAAAAACAAATTAAAAACAAAACTGTGCGTCTAGGAGAAAAAAATTTTAATATTAACCGTCACACCTCGCCGCGCGACGCTCGGTAGTATGTCATCGCGGCCAGGGATCCCCACTCCACGCGCCAGCGTCCCTACTCCACTACGTGTTCTCATTGTCAGTCCGACTCATCCCCACTCCACTGACCCACTTCGCATCAGTTTACTTACTGAGTTGTCTTACTGAATAACCACGCTTTTATTTATTGTCGCTGATGTCTAAAAAAATTATTTTCTCCATTTTAGTGCAATTTAATATAAGCGTGGTTTTTAAAAAGTTTTTTTATATTTTTTTCAAATTTCTTTTTATTTCTCCCCATAAATGTATACAGCAGTTTCGGGACATTGTATAATACCCATTCCTTCACTTTCTTAACCACATGCTCAGGATCGTTATCCTGCTGGAAGAAAAACGACTCTTCAAGATTTAATTTTCTGGCAGTTTTCCAAATTTTCTTTCAAAATGTTGAAATATTTATGCTGCTCCATTACGCCGTCAATAAAAACTAAATTTCCCACCCCCTGCTGCACTCATACATCCCCACACCATTACGCTGCCGCCACCGTGTTTAAACGTCGCGTCGTGCGTCGAGAGTAAAGGGTATAGCCGGATAAGCATGGACTAAATCCTCTAATATATGATTACAGTTGGAAGTCTAAACAATTATATTTTAGGGAATAACTTACATTGAAGATGAAAAATACGTGTAAAGCTAGTTTGTTGCTGTCAAGTAACAGAAAGAAGAAGCTTCTCACACGTATGTTGTATGGTCACGGTGTTAGAGGCTCTGCTCAATGCTACGGAGGACTCGAGTTCGAATCCTCCTCAACTCAACTTTCTCTTGTTTTTTTCTTTTTTTATACGTATTTGTAAACTAAACGATTTTTATTGTTTGCACTTCAATATTCTTTTTGATAAAATTACAAACATCATTATTAATTTGTAATTATCATATAGATTAAAATGTTTTACATGTTTCTAATTTTGCGGATATATAAATCTAGTTTTTATTATTTACGCCCATATAATGGATTTATTTTTTTCTTTGTACTCCTCATTACTATAATACAATATGCTCCTTTGTATTTCTGCGCTCAAATTCTGAACACTGTGAAATAATATCTTGCGCGTGTACCAAGACCGCGAAGGGATGATTGCGTAACAACAATATTTTTTTCTTTTATTATTGCAATCCAGCCGATGACTGGAACCGCACTCATTCTGATCGTGTTTGACCAAACGAATGAGGGTGTGGCCAGATAACATTGTAACGTCGACTAGCGATCAAGGAATATGCCGACTTTGCGGCATGTTCAAAGGCGGCTTGCCGCGAAAAGCAATGAAATGCGAAACGCGAGAACTCATTCGACTGTTACGTTACTAGTATTGTTCGAAGACCAGGAAAACTAACTGTTCTGTCATACGAAGTATGACATGTAAAACATTTTAATCTATATGGTAATTACAAATTAATAATTATGTTTGTAATTTTATTATATAGAATATTGAAGTGCAAACAATAAAAATCGTTTAGTTTACAAATATATATAAAAAAAAGAGAAAAAAGAAGAAGAGAAAGTTGAGATGAGGAGGATTCGAACTCGAGTCCTCCGTAGCATCGAGCAGAGCCTCTAACACCGTGACCTTACAACATACTTGTGAGAAGCTTCTTCTTTCTGTTACTTGACAGCAACAAACTAGCTATACACGTATTTTTCATCTTCAATGTAAGCTATTCCCTAAAATATAATTGTTTAGACTTCCAACTGTAATCATATATTAGAAGATTTAGTCGTATTTTTACATGTATCAGCTTTCCCGTACACGCGCCGACTTCTCGTTTGTTCCCGTCACTAGCCACCGCAAGGAGACTCGGCCGCTGCGCCGTTACTGATCAAACCGAGCGTTCGCCGGCATACTTTATTTTTTTGACACTATTCCACCAAACGGACACTTTTGACATTTTTTTGCAAAATAGGTTAAAATCATAGCAATATTTTAGAATTTTTTGGTAAGTGTCAACCCAGGGGAAGATAGTGAAAAAAATTCTCAAAAAATTAATTAATTATTTTCAACTATAAATAATTAGCAAAAAATTCTAAAAACATCTTAAATATAGAGTGAATCTATATCTTTTGTTTGCCGTTTATCCCATGTCGATATCTTTTCTCGTTTTAGAGCAAATTGCAATTAAGTGCGGGGGAATTTACCTCAATATCATCCCTATCGGTAGGGGTACAGATTTAAAATTTTACTCAATGTTTTTGTAGACATAAAACTACGTTTTAAGACAGGAATCACGAAAATCGGAGCGGGGGCCGCTGGCCCATGCTTATCCGGCTATACTCTTTTTGGGTTTCACCTGTCCATTTGATTTTCTCCACACTTTAACACATTTCCATCCAAAGTAATAATATTAAATTTACATTCATCGCTAAATATACCACTATGCCAAACGCTTTGATCCTTATTAACGCGTGTCTTTGCAAATTCAAAACGTTTTCTTTTGTTATGTTTTGTTGCCAGGTTTTCTCCTGGTTTTCCTCCGTTTTATATTATAGTCAATTTCTATCGTACTGGTCAATTTTGGTGCACTCGTTCGTGGATCACAACGAATTGTTCGTAGGATTGTACGTCTATGAGTAGTATCTAATCTTTTTGTGTAGAATTAATGACACCTTTCACACGAGTCTAAATAAATATATAATTTAATCAATATAAATAAACAATTATTTTTAAATATTTTTAATGTGTGAAATTGATTTGCAAAAAGGTGAAATTTATGTACAGAAAGGTGAAATTGACCTGCAGAAGGGTGAATTTGGAGTGCGAAACTTGTACAACTGGAATTAATCAAAATGCACTGTGATTTCGTATTGAAACAAAAATATACAAGGTGTTTAGCTATAGGTGGGAGAAAATTTAGGTGGTGGTTCTCGACAATAATATAAGACGAAAATGAAGAATAAAAAAATTGCGATTTCGGCTTCGTTATTCAGTTATTAACAGTTACAAATCTGCCCAACACGCGGCAACTTTTCAACAGCGGTGCACGTTGCATACGTCACACAGGCGCGCGACAGTCGCGTATCAAGTGACAAATGCATGCATACATTGGTTCTCATTTAGGTTCCCAGCGAGGTGAAATGTTTAAAAAATCGTTGGACGACATTGAACCTACCTACTCGTTAAAATCAACAAGAGCATTTCTAATATCCGCCCTATGGAATTATCGAGCAGAAGGAGTCGATGCCCTTTCACTTTTAAATTATTCTCATACATACCCAAAAATCCTTATCCTTTACTATAATTGTTCATAACATCGTACTTAATACACTGGAACAAACCACCCATATGGTCTAGCACTATTTACAATATCATACACACGCACTACAAGTTTACATAGAGTACAAGTTTACTGAGGGGAATAAGGAGAATGTGATGAACTGGTAATCCTTTAATGTTGAAACACTGCACATTATTGAACTTGATTTACGTCGCGAGACTTGCTCACAGACGGAACGGACATCTTGAGGTCGTGTGTGATTTCTGGGAACGGAACCCAGTTTGCACGCGACATCTTCAAGACGGCCATTTTACGTCTATTTCAAGTCTGAAAGTCTTACGTCGTAAAAAGATGTATTTAACACCATAAACAGTGTGGGTATTATATAGCCATGATCGAGCAGTACTAGCCTTGGTAATATTTGTTCGGGTTAGTGCTTTTATTCAACTTTAATTTCAATATTAATTTGAACTCTTCAATTTCAATTTTTCAATTTCAACTCTTTAATATCAATGTTTCAATTTCAAGTCTTCAATTTCTACTCTTCAATTTCAACGTCAATTTTTCAGTTTCCACTTCAATTTCAATATCAACTCTTCAACTTCAATTTTAATATTAACTCTTCAACCTTAATTTCAATATCAACTCTTCAACTTCAATTTCAATATCAACTCTTCAACTTCAATTTCAATATCTACTCTTCGACTTCAATTTCAATATCAACTCGGCAACATCAATTACAACTCTTCAAACTTCAATTTTTCAATTTCAACACGTTAATTTCATTCTTCAATTTCAATTTTTCAATTTCAACTCTTCAACTTCAATTTCAATTTCAACTCTTCGATTTCAACTGTTCAATTTCAAGTGTTCTATTTCAACTTCAATTTTTCAATTTCAACTTCAATTTCAATATCAACTCTTCAACTTCAATTTGTATTATTTTAATAGTGATTTTAATTTCAATTGTTATTTTCATTACACTTCTTATTGCACATCCGTTCTTCTGATAAAGCTAGGTTTAACTTTAAACTCGTTTGTGTCGAAATCTATTTTTACTCATTCCCTTCTTTTAATTGAATTATAATTCATGGACCTTAAGGACGTCTTAAAGACCTCCCTGTAACCGAACTATTGTTAACCTTCTCTTATTTATATCGTAATAGAGCTAAAGGATTAACGAGTACACACTCGTCGGAAAACCTACCGTTGTTGCTCGATACAGCGAGAGGATCTCAGCAGGGCACGATAACGTGGCCGTGGTGAGCCGTCCGCAGACCGAGCGTTCCAATGAGTTAATTTCTCAAAATGTGTAATGAATGCAATAAGGTGAAAGATCAAATATAAAATATGAAAAACCGAACGGCACTGCTGGAGAATCACAGGAGCGGCGAACGGTCTCGAATTGTAAAGAGTCACGGGTGAGCGTAAACAATCGGATCAGCGTCGGCAGGGGCATGATAACGTGGCCGGGGCGACTCTGCTGTTGTCCAGACACACACGTTATCTGGATAATTACATCTTTCAGCCTTTAACAATCAAATGTAGACAAGATCAAATAGTCGATCGGTGCTTCCGGTAATCACGGGAGCGGCGATCGACTCCGATTTATTCGATCTCCCACAACTGTTCGTGGAAACTCGTACTCAGAGCTTGCAGGGCACAGGAACGTGGCCGTGGCAGCGCTAGACCAGCCCAGTCACACCAGTGGAATCAAATCCTTCGAGAGTCGAAGGAATTATTAGTTAAAATTCAAACACCGGATTGGTTACGAGAACCGATATTGATTTAACGACAGGTTCGTGCCTCCAGGCACTGGATGACGAAAAGGTTGAGACAAATATGAATAATCGTTGAGAGACGATATCTGGTAAAAGTGAGATATATTCTGTTAAATTTGTACTGATGAGAACACACAGTATTGCTACTGTTCCGTGATTTACAGACGTACAAAAACGCAAGGTTAGCTTCTGTATATGACACGACAACAACACGGTCGAGTGAGACGCGACGACCATAGACCGTAAACAAAGTATTCCCCGCTAGGAATGCGTATAAGAAATTCGTACGGTTCACACGATCGCGGTTCTTATTCGCCCGTAGTAAGATTTTAATGTTCGATGCCCGCTCAGCACGCGTCGATTTAATTCTTATAGCAGTCCTTTCCTTTTCTGTTTATTTAATGGAATGAATCAGGTTAAATTACTCTGGGCAAAAATAGTCGACACCGATCGGTGCTGCCGGGATACCACGGGAGCGACGATCGGTCTCTACTTGCCCTGGAATTCACCTCGTTGTATGGCGCGGTACAGGAAACTGGGCAGGGCACAGATTCGTGGCCGTGGCGACTCCTCACCGCCCAAACAACTTTGTGCTCTTAGCAGGACACACAGGAATAAACCTGGTTCGAAATCAGGCTAGTAACACTCAGGCAAACAATCGGTCTTGCCGGATAATTCCGAGAAGGGCAATCGACTCCTGCACACGAGGCAATAACAAACTTGGTGGGAAAAATTACGGATATCTAGGCAGAGCACGCAAGCGTGGTCATGGCGATATGCGAATTTTTCCTGCTGTCCATTCTGAGCAGAAAACACTGTGTATCTCGCGCTGTGTTGCCATAATGACCTCGAGACGGAGCTCCCGTACTCTCCTACATACCCCTTCCACTATTCCATTCCAGCACCGTGCGCAGGAGCACACTCCACGCTCCCGATCGCGCACGTGCAACGTCTCTCCCATTCGTCCCACTCATTCCCCGTCATCAAAGAAGGGGTACATCATTTCACCGTGACTCCCCGCATATGGCATCACTGATCTCGCGTAATCACGATTTACACAGTGATGAGAATAGGAAACACTGGATCGCTGCTATAAATTATTCGCGGTATTGATGAACCCGTGTTACCGCTTTCGGCGAATGAGATTTTTACAACCTCGCGTACCGACGTAAGAGAACGTCTCGCTACGAATAATATCTTTCGCTATATTCTTCGGAACGCGCGGCTTGGACCGCCCGTCGGACGGGCGACACAAGCTATACAACAAAATTTCAATTAAATTTTTATAAACTTGGTTGCTGATATGCAACTCACAAACGTGATCAATTTCACTGCACGAATCTAATACAATCCAATAGTTCGCCTTTTAGACGCAATTTAAACAATAAATTAAATGGAGCTTCAATGCTCAAATAAACATGTCGTAGAACGATACTTTACTCGAAGTATAGCAATTTCTATTAATAACTCGCAATGCGACAAGAAATGCCCTTTTTCCGGGCTATGAACACAAGTAAATAATTTGCCTTATTGGCGATTCTGAAATGATATTCTCAACGAATCTGTTTCGCCATTTTACAAACAACTATTCGCAAATACTACTGTGATTATTACACAATTATCGAATAGAAAGGCCCTTTAGTCGGGCTAGCAACAAAATATAAATTTGTCTGCCTTACTGGCGATTCGTAAATGACACGTTTAACTCTTCACGATTCTCAATTTTACGCGGAACGTAAATTGACTCATACGTGCTTACTGGATCGAGCCCAGACGTAGAGTGAGCAATTTTCTGCAGTGATGGGATTGTCGGCGCTTTTCACGCGCATGCGCGACGATTCTAGCCTCAGACGGCCTCAGTCAAGTAGGAAGATCGGATACCTTGGTCGCCCTGTTAATTTCCCGCCATATAGTCTCCCACTACTTTCCCCCCCAATAGTTCCCCACTTTCGGACGCAGACGTAGATACGGCCCTGGCGAAACTCGCGCCTGCGCGCGAAAAGCGCCAACAATCCCATCACTGATTTGCTGCTCGCATCGACCTCCTTCGATCGTAATCGGGAGGGGATCGATGCGCACGCACCCTCTTATCTATATCGATCGCTACTGCGGTTCTTGTCTCTGACAAGGATCACATATGACATCACGGCCGTCGCAGTAGAGATTGATATCGATTCACGCGATACTTCGATGTGTAACCAGTACGGTTACATTTCGACTGTTCCATGAATGTCTCCTGAACGTTGTTAGACGTCAAATTGACGTCTTTAAGACGTACTGTTTTCTAATGCAATATGTTCAGGAGACGTTCAGGAGACGTTCGGAAGTCGTCCGGAGGACATTCGGGACATCTTTGAGACATCTAAATGTCCAACCTCAAACGTCTTTAAAACATCCTTAAGACGTCTTTGTGCTATCTGAAGAATCGTCCGTACAAGCTAACATCCGTATGCACACTGATTCAAGACAGCTCCTGAAGTCGATGCCAGATCGATAAAACAAATGATGATCTACAGCAAACTATCGCCCAAACATCGCGCGTTGCTTATACCAATACATTTTCTATCCTGTTTTCACGAATTTCGCGATTCTTTCTCATTCTGTCTGTGATCGCGAAATATCTCATGTATGTGCCATTGATCAGATCAGCTGTCTCGAATCAGTATGCATACGGATGCTAGCTTATACGAACGATTCTTCTCGCACGCGTCGAAGATTTCCGTTCGCAGAAATCACACGACCTCAAGATATCCGTTCCGTCTGTGAGCGAGTCTCGCGACGTAAATTCAAGTTCAAAAAAGTGCAGTGTTTCAACATTAAAGGATTACCAGTTTTTACATTCTCCTCATTCCCCTCAGTAAACTTGTACTCTCTATAAACTCATAGTGCGTGTGTATGATATTCTAAATAGTGCTAGAGCGTTTATTCTAGTATATAAAGTACGGTGTTATGAACAATTATAGTGCAGGATTAGGATTTGTGGATATGTGTGAGAAGAATTTAAAAGTGAAAGGGCATTGACCCCTTCTACTCGATAATTCCATAGTGCGGATATTAGAAATGCCCTTGTGGATTTTAACGAGTAGATAGGTTCAATGTCGTCCAACGCTTTTTTAAACATTTTCACCTCGCTGAGGCCCCAAATGAGAACTAAGGTATGCATGCGTTTCTCACTTGATATGAGACTGTCGTGCGCCAGTGTGACGTGCGCAACATGCACCTCTGTTGAAATGTTGCCGCGTTTTGGCCAGATTTTTAACTGTTAATAACTAAATAACGAAGCCGAAATCGCAATTTTTTTATTCTTCATTTTCGTCTTATATTATCGTCGAGAGCCACCCCTTAAATTTTCTCCCACCTGTTGCTAAACACCCTGTATATGGATGGTGTGATTCCACATTTTTACAATCATTTATCTGTATCGACCGATTTCCCGACATGTTATGTGCAATTAGGCGTATTTCAGCTACGTTCGGTAGTAGTGGTAGCACATATGTATACATACCACTACTTTTAATGTTAAAAATAAAAAAACTGCGGAAAGTTCAAGATGAACAGACCAGCGTGTACAATCAATTTCAAAAATAATTACAGCTCAACAAACTCAACCAAATTATGGAAATTTGATTACTGCAAATTACTGCCAAGTTTCTTCGAAACAAAAATGAAATAGTTTTATTCAAATGAAGTAAACTTGAAAAAAACATCGTTCGTATGTATGTTATTTTGTATGTGTATAACAGCAATGTTAATAAAAAAAATGTGTTTTAATATGAAATCGGGCACAAACTTTTGTGCTGACCTAATACTTTCGATGCAGGTCTCGACTGCAATGTAATGACTAAACTGCGGATGTTTATGCAAAATGAAAATATTCTGCATTAATTGTGTGGGAAGCAGGAATAAAATAAAAATTGATTTCGTCCTTTAATGACTTTGTTACGTTGAAACCAACATTTCGATCTTCATGAATTTTGCTAATCTATTAGTGTTTTATACAGGGTGTCCCACACACGTGTAAATGTAAAATGTAATAAGAAAAGTTGAATGGCATCAGACGGTGCATACTACGCAACTAATTTTATGCACTTTTGTGCATCGGTGCATCAGAAAAATGCAACTCTACTTTTTTTAAAAATGGAAACCTACATTTTTGACTGCACTAATCGATGCAGTTTGTTGTTGTGTAAAAGTTCTCTGATTTATAATGGAACATAACGTACGCAGGTAGTCTGGAACACTTGCCGATATCGAAATAATTCAGTGAAATTTTAGCTACGATAACTTCTTAACGAATAAGTTTAAGGCGTAAGTATGTAAGTACTTTTATGTAGAGCACAACAAACTGTATCGATTGGTGAAGTCAAAAATGTAGGTTTCTATTTTTAAAAAAAGTGCGGTTGCATTTTTCTGATGCACCGATGCACAAAAGTGCATAAAATTAGTTGCCTAGTATGCACCGCCTGATGCCATTCAACTTTTTCTTCTTACATTTTCCTCTATTCCCAACCGTTTAGAAGGTACAGCCTGTATCAGTTGCGTGGAACACCCTGTATATCGTTCAATTAATTTCTTCATAAATTCATAAAGATCCATAGTCTAGTAATGAAATATGAAGCTCTTTAAATTGACATTTTTTTCCACAGCTAAGAAGTCCCGTTGCTGGGCTACTATCCAGGCTGTCGAGTGCTCCTAGAATTATTGCTAACACTCACGAGAACCGTGGCTGTACGATGTCGAAATCGGGGAAGAAAGAGCGACAAGACAATCGGAACAACTGGAGGAAGGAGTGCGCGACACAAGGTCAAAGAACTTGCGTCAGAATTGGCACCTACATCTTGCGAGTTCTTGCCTGTATCTTCGACTGAATAACATTAAGAAGTCAACATGGTAGGACGTAGACTAAAACCAATGGGATGTCCTACTGAGAGCCCCCCCGACATCTTTTCTATTCTGTTATAACGAGCTTTCTTGTCCGACTCATTTTCTTCGAGAGTTACATAGGCCAATTAACCCTTTGGTACACGGGTTGGGTCTGTTGCATCATTCTGTTCCAGCCACACTAATACGTGCAATTGCTGTGTTTGTCAAGCGATTCGGCCAATTGCGGAAGACGTGTAGCGCGCAGTAGGGACATCTCGTTGAAAGCCATCCCGAGCCATCGTCTTATATCGAAAGAAAACTATATTCACCCGTGCATTGGAGGGTTAATAGACTGCAGATCTATGTACGAATTGCAGAGCTTTCTACCTTGTTTTATCAAGAAGAACGGGAGCCTCTTTGTCTGTGCAGAGACGAAACTGAAATGAATACAGCAGGCATGGGTATGGGTGGATCTTGAAACGCCTGCTTCCCCCACCAAGCTTCCTTTCGGTGGCGCTCCTCGCGGCTTCGATGTACGAGGCGTGCGCACTGCTTGCGACCAGTGTCGCCAGATGAGACAGTAACGTGCCTCAATTACTCTCCTCCTTTTCCCCTTCCACTGTCCCATTCCAGCACCATGCGCACACTCCAACGTCCTCCACTAACGAGGAGACCTCGCGTATCGAGAACGCCGGATCGCAACGAGTTTTTGTGTGGACATAGCTTACGCATCCTCATGAACAATCCAATTGGTTTTAGCCGCCAACGCGAACCCGTTTTCGAGAAAATCGATTTTGAAATGCGACATGTGCGTTATATTCCATGAGTGAAAACCTCTCGTAACATGGTTCGTGTCCCGTGTCGTCGGCATTTTTATAAATTTTATTTTTCACTTTCTTTTTTATTTTTCTACGTGCTCTTCAATTTTTCAAATTTCAATTTCAACATCAATTTCAACTCTTCGATTTCAACTTCAATTTTTCAATTTCAACTTCGTCTTCAATTTCCATTTCAACTCTTCTATTTCAACTTCGACTTCAATTTCCATTTCAACTTCAATTTTTCAATTTCAACTCTTCGATCTCAACTCCAATTATTCAAATTTTTCAAAGTTAAACTTAGTTTTATCAGAAGAACGCATGTGGAATTGACATAAAAAGTGTAATAAAAATAACAATTGCAACTAAATCACTATAAAAATAATAAATTAATAGTAATATTTTTCGCGGCGCTACGGTTCGATCAAATCTTTACACTAGAATAGCTATGTTTGTAAGGCATAGAACGTTTGCTTCGGATTTGAAAACTTGATAACGTTCCCGACTCGGGTTTGAATCATTGCAAGATGCCAAGCGCTATTTTTATTGGAGGAAAACAAGGTGGTGTGTTTTCACACCACTAGATGGACAAATTGTCGAACAAACTTCCTCACAAGTTACTAAAACTGTCACCAATTAGTATATTAAGAACTTTCCTCACGACATCTGTGTCTAAGGCAGGACCCGCTAGATAGCCTTACTGATGAGTCCTCTAGCGGGTCTAGGACGAAACACACCACCTTGTTTTCCTCCAATAAAAATAGCGCTTGGCATCTTGCAATGATTCAAACTAGGGCTGTAACTTTCCTTCGAAGGTCGAAGATTTCGAAGCTTCG
>CM052298.1:266782-278178 GCA_028455765.1 Lasioglossum oenotherae | reverse complement strand
CGAAGGAAAGTTACAGTCCTACTGAATACGTGAGTTTTGTCAAGCGCTAAGCCTGTCTTGTCTTTCTTTTCATTTTGTCCGCGATATCCGATTTCACCGAATTTAATAAAACTCATTAAAATTTTGTTTGCAAAGTATTATTTTTTAAGTACATTCGTTTTTAAGTACATTCGAAATTTATTAATAGAATGCACTGTTTTAAATTTAATTTAATTACGAAAAATCAAAACGGAAAGTTCAGTGTCAGTCACCGGTGACTGAAAGTTAATATTTTTATTTATCAAAAATCGTGACATGGTATGGAACTCATAAGTTAGAACTTCATACGTTTCGAAGACTTTGAAATTTCGAGCACTTGGAAGACTTCGAAGCTTCGGAACTTCGAAACTTCGAAACTTCGAAGTTCCCTTCGTTCCTTCGAATCCTTTGAAGCTTCGAAGTCTTCGAAGCTTCGGAAAAGTTACAGCCCTAATTCAAACCCCAGTCGGGAATGTTATCAAGTTTTCAAATCCGAAGCAAACGTTCGATGCCCTACAAACATAGCGATTCTAGTGTAAAGATTTGATCGAACCGTAGCGCCGCGAAAAATATTACTGTTAATTAAAACATTAATTACGATCGATAAAAACCCCTCCTTTATTATTAAAAATAATAAAAATTGAAGTTGAAATTGAAGAGTTGAAATTGACGAGTTGAAGTTGAAATCAGAGAGTTGAAATTGACGAGTTGAAGTTGAAATCGAAGAGTTGAAATGCAAATTGAAGTTGAAATTTGAAAAATTCAAGAGTTGAAATTGAAGTTGAAATGGAAATTTGAAGAGTTGAAATTGAAATTGAAATGGAAATTGAAATTTGAAAAATTTAAGAGTTGAATTTGAGGTCGAAATTAAAAAATTGAAGTTGAAATGGAAATTGAAGACGAAGTTGAAATTGAAAAATTGAAGAGCACGTAGAAAAATGAAAAATTGAAGAGCACGTAGAAAAATGAAACAGAAAGTGAAAAAAAATATTTATAAAAAATTCCGACACGGGACACGAACCCCGACCAATCTCGTGGTAGACATTCGCTCAACTCGCTCGGCCACCGACCGCTGTTACAAGAGGTTTTCACTCATGGAAATGGGTTCGCGTTGACGGCTAAAACCAATTGCATAGTTCATGAGGGTGCGTAAGCTATGTCAACACAAAAACTCGTTGCGATCCGGCATTCTCGATACGCAAGGTGTCCTCGTAAGACCATAGACCATGGTGCCCGTGCCGCAGACTGGACTGGTCATCAGAGAGGAGGTACTTGATTCCCCTTGATTGCTGGCGACCTGGCGCCACTGCTTGCGACGGACGAAGTGCGTCCTTCTTTCATAGTAACGACGGACAGTGGCGCACGCAGGGGGCAGGGGGCTTCGGCCCCCCGTCCCAAGAAAAAAGAAAATAGAACATTGGAAAATTGATTAAACTGTAGAACAGCTGCTTCCTCTCCGATGTCGATGATTTTGGGATATGTTACATGTAAAACTCAATATTACGTACATATGCAAGTACATATGTAGATTGGCAGTGGCACGTCACTGTATGGCCAAGTTGGACAAATGCCCGGGGCCCCGGAGGGCCGGGCCGAATTAGGGTCTAGTTAGTTTGGGACAGCCCAGGTCCGAAAATTTCCGATGACGGGCGCCCTATCCTTAAGGGGCTAGTATACCCGCGAATTGTAACTAGAAAATACCTAGAATCTTACTAGATTTTGGGTCAAAACATGGGTTTGCGCCCGGACAGTTTTTGACCTTATACAAGTATATTTTGAGCTGTGTGAGGGCTCATTTTAAAGAGGAAGGTTTATCCCATCGCGCTCTGGTCATGATTTTGACGAGATTATGTTTATATCTAATAATATGCGGGCCCAAAAATGTAGGAAAAAAAACCGCAGATTTCAATGCATTTTTCTGTCTCCCAAAGACTTTTTGACTTATATGATGACCAGAGCGCGATGGGATAAACCTTCCTCTTTAAAATGAGCCCTCACCCAGCTCAAAATATGCTCGTATAAGGTCAAAAACTGTCCGGGCGCACATTAGCAGAATTTTCCCCATATTACGCTCATCAAGACAGAGTCCAGAGCAAGCTAGAGCCACATTTAGTTCAGCCAGTTTAGACGAGATGGCGCCCAGTCAGGAGGACTAATGCGCTACTGTACCGTAACATTGAAAGTACAAAGTCTGCTTGGGAGGATTTGAAGGGATTATATGTATAAATGATTTGTATGTAAAAAAACTATGTGTATACAGTGTAACAGGTGTATAAAACACCTATCACTCTAAATAAAGTAACCTTGTAACCTTGTAATATGGAAATAGCAAGCAACGCCATCTCGTGTACATCAGACAGTGCGTGTTTCTTAGTGTTACCAAACTCTTTTTTTGCACAGACGTTGGCCATACTGATTTTCTAGTTGCAAATCGAGGGTATACTACCCCCCTTAAGCATTGGTGCACTGGCCGTGCCGGACCTGGCCTGTCCCAAACTAACTAGACCCTTAAGCGTAATAGCAGAAGTAGCAAATGCTGGGGGGCCGCGCTTGGAGCAGAAAATGTTACACTTGTAAAATTGTGGAACAGCCCTGGCTACCGGTAACAGATATTCTTACTAAAAAGAGAACCTTGGGCCTTTTGGTAGCATGTGCTACAGGCCCCGCGCTGGCTTAATTCGGCCCTGTCGAGACCCCACCGCGCTACTGTACATTCGCAATGCTTGCACCGCGCCACAATATTTTAGCCGTTCAACTCGGCTCCCCAGATTAAATCCTGAGTGTGCCACTGGCGACGGATGTGTGCTGGTGGAGGACAGTAGTCAATTGTGACAAAAACGCCCATGCCTGTAGTACAGTAAAGTCGCGATATTTTTCTGCAACCTTCTACGCAGAATTTATCCAGTACCCACTTCACTGCCTGACAACGCCGCCGGGCGGCGATGATTGATCTCGGCTCGGGTATATCGGTGTCAACCACTACTAATCCAATCACAAAACTTCTTTATTTTTCATTATTTTTTTATGGGACCTTCACCAACTTATTTCTGGCATTTTTCTGATTAAAATGACACCAAACAAGATACAATTTGGCCCATATTCACTGAACATGTGAAGCATAACTTAGTTATTCCATAGCGTCAATTAAACCACTAAATACAGCTGAAATTATGTGGCGTTTGGTGTCATTTTAATCACAAAAATGCCAGATATAAATTGGTGAAAGTCTCGTAAAAAATAATGAAAATTAAAGAAGTTTTGTAATTCAATTAGTTGTGGTTCACATCGATACGCTTCGGCCGCGCGATCCGTATTTACATGCTGTCCTTTTCTTTGTTCGGCTTTTGTTTGTACTCTCGGCGCGGTAGACGCAGTCATAAAAAAGTTATCTCTACACGATATGGCTCCATGCAGAACACAGGCCGTTAGAAAAATATTGCGACTTTAGTGTATTTTATTGAATTTGCATCGAATTATTTGTTTTACACTTCGCGCATTTGGAAGCAGTATAAACGCATAAACATCTGCAGTCTAGCGATCAGAAAGGAATTACACTCTTAACATTTATTTACAAACTACCAAAGCTTTCCAACGAATCGATCAAAATATAATATTTTCATACCAAACGGGTACGCTACGGCTAGTAAATATTTGACTAATTCAGTTGAAATTGTGGTTTGATTCAGAGTTGGGCATTGATCAATTAAACATTTGGTTAATGCTTGTGATTTTCAATCGTATCAAATCGTTAAAAATCGCGGTTGGTTTGATGCGATTCGAACAACCAACCAACAATAAAAGCTTGTTGTTTTTCAAAAGCATTTTAACAACCTCATATCACGACTTTATTAAATTTTATTTTACTACTTGTTTGATTGTTTTACATAATAAGAATAAGTATCAATTAATCATTGATCATTAACTGTTGGTTTTTAATTGATGTACTCTTTTTGTAAATGACGCATATTCCAATGTATTATCACATTTTTAACACATTTATTATTATGGTTATTGTTTATTATACGTACTTCAGTTAAATGAACAAATTTACTCGTTAATTGCAATGAATAATCAAATATTTCATTTGAAATTGTTAATCGTTAATAAGATTGCATGTTGCTCAACTCTGATTCTATCAATCTTTGCCTCTTCTTATGATAAAATGAGCTACAAGAGGCTAACACGATAGTCAACAATTGGTATACTTTTGTTTTTTAAATTAAGGTCTTGCAAATATGTATAACGTTCCTTATTATGACGAGAAGTTTCTTGAAGCGCAAGAGCCATTTAATTGTTATTAGCTTGTGTGGAGTTGTCGATGATTGCTTTGAATTTGTCTATGAAGCGTACTTTACCGTTTATAAATTTTATTATTCAGATATATTTATTTTAAGGCGCGCCGAATGTTGGTCTTAGGAGAAGGTGTTGCAACCAGTTCAACACACTGCGGGAATAATTGTTTTAGTATCTACGTTATTAATTCCCTCAGTCGTTGCGATAAATTAATTAACGCAATTTTAGTATTTTATGCCGGAACCAAAGAAGAATATATGTCTCCAAATATGTCTCCAATTTTTTAAACAGTATTTTCACATGAACATTTCAAAGTTTATACGATTTTATCAAGTCGAAATAATTATGCTTCGAAAAGTGTTTTATGTATGTGTTTGAAATGCCAAACGACAAGTTATGCAAAAACATAACATATTGTTTACGTGTGTGAAGCGTGTTGAGTATTTATAATTTTAACTAGTTATGATACAGTGAGCAGCAAAAATATTTATCGACCCTTAGCATTCATATACAGCCCAATGAGCCAAACCTGCTTCGAGCATATTTTGATCTTACATTTTACTTTGATGCTACTTTGCAAGCGAAGGGCAGTCATTTTCCCGTCAAACTTAGTACTTTCTTATAACGAATGTCCAGCCGCATTGATTGATGTATTAAAAAAAAACCTCATCCCATTAAAAAAAATATCGACGACCTTGAAATTTTGTAAAACAATGACATGTGACCCTTCAAACTGTGTAACTTTGTCCTAAGAAGTTTTTTTGTACAACGAAAAGTAACGGAGATATTTGGGTGTTCTATTTCTTCGAACTCACCCTGCCATCCTCACCCTGGAGTCCGAAGAAACAGAACACCTAAATATCTCCGTTACTTTTCGTTGTACAAAAAAACTTCTTAGGACAAAGTTACACAGTTTGAAAGGCCACATGTAACGGTGTAAGGGAAACATTTTTCAAGGTCATTTTTTTACAAGATTTCAAGGTCATCGATATTTTTTTTAAATTGAATAGGTATTTTTTAATACATCAATCGATGCAACTGGACGTTTCGTTATAAAAAAAGTACTGACCTATGTATGTCGAAAAGTTAGTAGTGCACGAGATATTTCGATTTAAATAACTCTAAAACACCATCGGGTAACCGAATATTGCAAACTTTCGAGACCCCGACCCGACCCGACTGCCATTTCGGGTACCCGAAATCGCGGGTACCCGAAGTTTATAAATTTTCGGGATCCCGACCCGATCATCTCCCGACCCGACCCAAGGCTCGGGTACCCGCACACCCCTAGTATTTGCTTGCAAAGTTTGGTGCCAAATTCATACGAAATGAAGAGCAGATTGCTGACTGGGTAATTATGATGTAAAATCTATAAAAAAGTTACATAAACAACGGCATATTTGTTACAGTGAAATGAGAAAACATTGTTACTCTCTTCACACGTTTGTATGAGTCATCTTCCGTTAACTGACTGATCGGGTGCCGACCCCGACTGTTCAACGAACTCATAATATAAATAAATACAGTCTGTTTATGAAATATGTTAAATATGTTCAGTATTTGTGCGGATAGTATAAATTGTAAATTGGCCATTATAAGTTTGCGAGCGAAAGATAGTCAATTTAGTTGCAAGATTTGCCTCGTAAGAAATTTTCTGCTAATTTCTTATGAATTTACACATTCAATCCGATCCTGATAATACTGAAATGTTGCACAAAGAAACAACAACAAAAGTCATTTTAATAAGAAAAATTCCAGAAATAAGTTAGTGAAAGTCCCATAAAAAATAATCAAAAATAAAGAAGTGTTGTAATTGAATTAGTAGTGGTTCACACCGATACGCACGGTCGGCACGGTAGACGCAGTCATAAAAAAATAGTGTCCCCACACGATATTTCTCCGTGCAGAACACAGCCGTTTGCAAAATAACGCGACTTTACTGTACTGATTCGACAGAGTGTAATTCAAATTGTATGATATTGTTTAAACAGACATACTTTATCTTCGTATGAGCTGTGATTAACTCAAATTATAATCTTTCGCAATTATCCAACTCTTACCTGAATAGCTTTTCATTAAAATCATTTTATTTTACGCAGCCATCAAAATGGTTCTAATTACATGCTGTATTTGTACAGTGATCAGGAATGTAGAACCGAAAAGCTTATGTGAACGAGATACTTTAAGTGAATTGTATTGTATGAATATTTTGCTGCCTATTGTACAAAAATTTCTATGGAGACACCATTGGTCAAGAACATGGCACAAGTTGCTCCATGGAATTTTTAATTTCTCGTTGCCACGATTTAGCATGTATCCTGTTACACGTTACCGCGGTGTTCTTTAGGTTCGTTGTGTTCATAGTTGCTGTTCAAAGCATATAGCATTTAAATTATCAGTTATAGCGTGGAACCATGGCTGGTCCGTGTAAGCGTGCAAAGTCTAACAACGAAGATTTCATGTTTGCTGAACATTTTTTCACATCGAAACGTTGTTTAGAACGTTGTGGAACCTTTCTATTTCAGGGTGAACGAGATAGTCGATACTCTAAAATTTTTCTCAACGGACGGTCATACATTAAAGTTGAAAAGTAGATAAGAAATTATTACTAGGGTAATGGTATCAGTTACCGTGCCCCACCCGGTTATCGGACACAAAACAAACATTTTAGAAATTAATAAAAATAACATCATGTACCTAGTATTACTTTATTCGGTAAATATTACGTTTAGGGGAGGCATGGTCGGATGGCCTTGACCTTGATATATGTTGTCAAGGTTACCTTTCTGAGTAACCCCCAAGAGGTTTCAGCCGGCACTCGCTGTGTTTAGTCGTGCACTTGTCCAATTATCTGAACTTGTGCAGCGTGTGCAATCGATGTAACAAAATGTGTCTCTTTGACTGTTTGAGCCTAGTTGCTTGACTGGTCCTTTCAGCTTGTTCTTTAGCTCTCCTAATTGGTTGACTTACGCTAGTCTTTACCCACAAACTCACCCCCTTGGGTATGCGGGAGATTCGAGGTGACCGCGTGGTCCCTCATTTGGTGGACCCGGTGAGCAGTGATGCCAAATGCGGGGAGTGACGGGGAATGAGTGGGGCGAATGGGAGACACGTTGCACGTGCGCGATGGGAACCGTGGAGTTTGCGCCTGCGCAAGGTGCTGGAATAGAATAGTGGAAGGGGTAAGGAGGGAGTACATGAGCGCCTTTCGGCGCTCATTCTGGCATCACTGCCGGTGGGGCGTTGTAAACCTGGACCAGGTACGCTGCGGTAAACCTTGGCCCTACTCGTTACCTTTATTGCTAGTGTAATCAGAAAGACTTGGGATAGACCGAGGTCTGCCATCCAGATGTTTTGCATGTAATAAAACATCTGTTTCATCTTGGGACGGAACACGTTGTTTATTAAAAACTTAAAAACAAAAGAAGTTTTTCAAATATAGCAGTTATTTTAAGAATTGAAGGCTAACACTACATACTGTATTGACACGTTATCACGGTCATCTTTCTAACTAACCCACAAGAGGTTTTAACAGGCGCTCATTGTATATTAAAAAGTTATAAACAAAAGAAGTTCTCAAAATATATCAGTTATTTTGGTAATTATTTATAAAAAGGGGTACTCCTCTCCGATTTTGATGAAAATATGTTACAGGTTTCGACATTTTGAACAACTTTTTCCTTTTCAAATGTGAGGGGCCTCTTTTAGTTTTCGAGATATTCGCAAAAAACTATTGCTTGTACTGCGTGGTAACGTAAGCCTCTAATCCGGCGCGGCATCTGTTCACTGTTTTTGTAAACACGTTGTAGACTTTAGAAAGAAAACAGGGTCTGACTCCAGAATAGATGTATAGTGGAAAATTGTTCAGAATATTGTCCTTGACAAGATATGTCAAGATCAAGGTCATCCACTCGCCTAAACGTAATATTTACCTTTTTAAAAATAAGAATGAGATGTTTTCCCTTCGTATGTAAGTCAAAAGTATTACAATAATTTCTGTTTAAGATATAGAAAACATTAGTTACAAATCTTATTTCTCGAGACAACACAATTTTTCGTTTGCGATTATGGAAAATGCTAAGAAACTGTGATACGCCAGAGAATATTAAAAGTAAAGATTTTATGGTTTTATTATTAGAAAAAAATTAATTCATCAATTTGTTATCAGAAATTTCTTGTGTCCTGTAAACAGGACCAAAAAACTTCGGATTAAAAATTCGTTAATATTTCAATTGCTTTTACACAAAATCGTCCAAAAAAATTTGACGATACAGAAAAAAAGATTGATAATAAATCGTTTATCACAAATAATGCAAAATAAATGACAGAATGCCTTCAAATTATTAAAAAAACTTCCAAGTCGTCACTAATTATCCGGTATCTGGCATCTGGTACTTTCTTTTCTCTATACAGGGTGAGTCACCTAACGTTTTATCATCTCAAATATCTTTGCTGTTTTCATAGATACATTAAATGTCGTCAGGACAGAGTTGAATGGTACAATGGAGCTCATTCGACACCCGAAAATGTTTGTTTTTATGTAATTTTTTAAAGAGTTATCAAGGGCACCTTCCTTTTTTTAAAATGGACCACCCTTTTTTAAACATCTACAATGATAGCCCCTTTCATTACGAATTCAGTGACTATAATTCCTCAAGGTTATTCAAGGTCACTGACGGAAAAAACGTATGAAACCAAAATATGGAAGCAGCATACGTTTATCACTAATGAGACTTGTAGTAAACATGCTAAGGTCCTTCAATACTTGGAATGTTTTCAAACATCCTCTAACCGACTATGCTACAATCTATTTACTAACAGTATGTTCCCAAACCCGATCCCGCTGTCTTACCCAATAATTGGACGGTGTGACATGATAACGGTTTACTGTGAATGTAGACAAAATGCATTGCAGGCCCGATTGCTTCATGAAGAAAGGTAGCCTGATCGAAACACTCCTTCCAGGGTGACTTTTACTAATACAGTAATTCTTCCATCGAAGTCCTGGGTCGCCTGTTCTATCGAAGTCCAGTGCCTACTCACTCCACTGCCGGCCAACGTTGCGCCGCGCCGTAGAGCGGCGATGATTGATCTCGGCTCGGGTATATCGGTGTAAACACCACACATTTACTCGAGTCAATCGAGTTCTCAAACTTCTTAATTTTAATGATCGGTTTATGGAACTTTTACTAGCTTATTCCTGGCGTTTCTCTGATTAAAATGATACCAAACACGATATAATTTCAACGTTATTTAGTGGTTTAATCGACGGTAAAAGTTTCGAAGGCAACGAATACCAGCGACAACGCGGGCCTTTGAAATGTGCCGGCGACGTCGACTGTCCGCGTCTCTTTCTTTCCCATACGCTCTTCTTCGTTGCGTTCGAAACTTTCATCGTCGATTAAACCACTAAATATTGGCCAAATTATATCGTGTTTGGTATCATTTTAATCAGAGAAATGCCACGAATATTTTGGTGAAAGTTCCATAATGAAATCATAGAAAATAAAGAAGCTGAGGTCTTAGTGTTTCATTGTGATGGCGCACGGGCCTTTAAACTGTGCCGGCGACGGCGACACGCTTCAGCCACGCGAACCTATTTCATTCTGTCGTTCTCTATGTTCGGCTCGTCGTTTGAAGTCCTTGGCGCGGTAGACGCAGTCATAAAAATTTAGCCACCCTATTCTATCAAAGTCCGTTCAAAACACGGGTGTGGGACTTCGATAGAAGAATTACTGTATCTACAAGTTAGTTAGAAATACTGGAAGTGTAGATGTAAGAAAACGTAAACGAAAGAATCCTATGACTCCTGAAGACAATGAAATTAATATTTTAGCAGCTATAGCTGTCAATTCACATGTGACTACGAAAGAAATTGCCCGAGAAGCAAGCATCAGTCAAAGTAGCGTAATACGAGTTCTGGCCCGACATAAACATCCGTTTCACATATCCCGTATCGCTACATCAGGAATTGATCAGGTTTTTTTTCTGTCTGTGACCTTGAATGACCTTGAGTAATTATAGTTACTGAATTCGTAATGAAAGGGACTAACATTGTAGATGTTTAAAAAAGTGTGGTTCCATTTAAAAAAATGAAGGTGATCTTGATATATCTTTAAAAAAATGACATAAAAACAAATCTTTTTTTGTGTCGCACAAGCCCCATTTTACCTTTGAACTTTGTCCTGAAGATATTTAATGTATTGTATCTATGAAAACAGCAAAGATATTTGACGTAATAATCTTAGGTGACTCACCCTATACATATACATACATATGTGATTTGTTTGTACACAACGTGAAATTGCGACATTATCTAGTCACCCGAGGTAGAAAGGTGTCCTATAGATGATATGCGAATCAAATCACGCTTTTGATATACATATATTGATTAATATTGACTAATGGACTGCGTGGGGTTATCCGAATTTATATTCTTAACCTGTAATTTATAAGAGGAAGTTAAACAGGAATTACTTCTATAAACAACTTTTTTTTCATTAATCGACTAACTTCTGCTTAAAAATCAAATACTGGGTTGCTTCCTTTAAACAATGTGATGCATACGATCGAACACTGTAATTTAATTCTAGCTTCTTGCTCGCGAAAAATTAAATCGATATGATTGAAAAGATTTCTTTTTAAGGGGGCCGGCGCGGCCGTGCAAGAGTTCTGCGGGCACACGCACACATCGCTAAATTCGCATATACGTATATGCAATTACAAGGTTCACGATTTTTCGAAATTACGCTTCAGCATTGCAATGAGTAGTTCAAAAGTGGTCAATTATGATTCCTAAAAGTCAGATACAGGCGGGTACGGTGCCCAAAAAGGATATTTTTACGTTATAGAGGAATAATTTGTAATATTCGGCGGACACAAATAACAATTCGGCCTGTCAGAAACAACAATACAGCACCTCGAGGTTTTGAAATTTTGCACTAGTAGCATGACAATCTCGTTCCTAAGTTGCACGGTACAAATGTTCCCTTAGAATATGGCTGATAATGTAGGTCGTACGTTATACCGTTATTAGAGTAATTTATAATATTCGGCAGATATTGCCTGTCCAACACCACTGGTAT
>CM052298.1:238422-260291 GCA_028455765.1 Lasioglossum oenotherae | reverse complement strand
CTCCTGAATTTTCGGAGAGACGGCATAATAGCGTTGCTTAATGGGTGAATGGTCGCCCACGTCTATACGGTGGCTGATCAAGTCGGTCAATCCCTTGAACTTTTCGAACTCCGGCAGCTCGGTCTCGAGGAATTTCTTTAAACGGTCTTTTTCCGACTCGTCCAACATCTGTAATCCACAGCATACGGTAGCTGGCGGAGCGTCATCGAAGGAAAACTGCTCATTTGGATGAGACGCAAAATACCAGATTGCGTTGTGGTATTCTGCCACAATCCCGAAGAGTGCAATCGAATCTGTACCTAAAAGGAGAGGGGTCACGAGATGATCTAATACGCGCGCCGAGATCTGATGTTCCCTTTTCCCGATCCTTAATTCGAAATGGGCACGTTCGACTGCTCGATCGATTGTCCCCGTGGCCAGGAGGAAGTAACAGGGTTTTTCGGTACGCTCGATGGATACTACTCCGTCGCCAATTTGATCTAATACTTCCCGACTAATGAAACTGATTGACGAACCCGAATCTACTAGGGCGCGAACCGGCAGCGTTCCGATCAATGTTTCGACAGTTAATAGTGGCGGTCTCTTTTCTCCGAAAGTTAACACTCGGGCCGATACTAATTCCGGCGAAGTCCCTCTGGCCCCTTCGAGTGACTCCTCCCCCCATTTCCCGACGATCTCTTGCAGTTTACGCAGTTGTTAATGGTTACACCATGTGCCCCGCACCCGTAGCAGTGAATTCGTGGTGCTTCCCGGCAATCCCGCGATCTATGACCCCTTTTTCGGCAGTTCCAACACTCAAGCGGCGAATTCCCGGACGTGCGTTGTTTGTCGCGCGTCGGTTCTGTTCGCCGATCGGTGCTCGCGGTTTCTTCCGGTTTACTAGGTGGGGTTCTATAAGATCGATCCCTCGTTTCGGCCTGGTACCCTGATTCCCTTCGCCCGGCAGCTGAAAAATTTTTCGCGCACGGTGCTAAAGAGTCCCGTTTGCCCTGTCCGAAACGGCGTTCTCCCTGAGCGGGGGTGGGAGTCGGTCCCTCATTTTGTCACCTCCGGCAGCGATCGCGTTCGCGTATTCTACGTGCATGGTTCTCCCTCTCTCCGATTGTTTATGAGAGGCGTGGCGATTGGGGTCATACGCGAATGTCGGGTGAGCCATCTCCGACGGCTTCGGATTACGTTTTAATTTTTGACTATCTGATTCGCGTTCGGCCACTATTAACGTCTTTTCTAACTGATGGAATGTGTTGATATTCGCCAGAGAAATCGCGTTTCTAATGAGCGGCTTCGCTCCCCAGTATGCTCTATTTACTTTCCTATCCTCCGGCCACGGCGGCACTAATCTATCTAACATCCCCCCCCCCCATACTATTCCGGATCGCCAAAATAATCCCAGAATTCGCGTACGAACTCCTCCCAAGTAGCTATCTCGGCCTCCCTCCCCTTGTACCAGTGCAATGCCGTACTCTCTAAACAAACGGTCATGCAGCGGAGCAAGTATCGGTCCGGAATGTTAATATTTTTCCGGTGATCTTCGAGGCGTTCGAGAAAGGCTGCTGAGTCTTCCCCGGGCGCCCCGGAAAATTTTGTACTCCACCGCCGCATCACTTCGGTTAACGGTGTTCCCCGGCAATACATCTCGCCACTGATACCCGGAGGGGGTTGCGCCGAGGTACGAGGGAAAGCGTCCGGCAGCGTCTCTCGGAATTTCCGTGGAGGGGTAGGCGATCGTTGGTATTCTCTATTGAAGAGCGGTACCGGCAGTGTGAAGGTGTGGGGTGGCGACCTCACTCCCCGGCCCACTCCTCGTCCGATTATACCCCGTCCGGGTTATAGGCCTCGTCCGCGACATCATCGTTCGTAGAATAGTATTCGAATTCGTCCTACCCACCACGGTCCAGTCGTAACATGTTTACCCGGCAGTGCCAAACTCGTCAACCGCGATACTCTAATCTTCTCTTAATCTGATCCGGCAATAAACACTGTTTGTTTGTGTTGCCGGTCGTACCCGGGCGAGATAATCCCTCTTGAGGGCCTCGCTTCGCTACGCTCAACAAAGGACCCCGCTCCGGCCGCGTCTCGCTAGCAACACGCGCCTCAACAAAAAAAAATTCCCGACTTCTTCAAACAATATACCGGGTAGCCTACAACGGTTTCCTATCCCGGCAGCGCGAATCTATTTTCGGATTGAATCGCGTCTTCCCCAGCAGTTCTTACAAAATTCGTTCAAAATTTTCCGTAATTTTTCCTATCGCAAAATTTGTGATCGATTAACGATCCCGCAAATAAACGATCCTGCCCAGCAACATTCAAAACCGGCAGCAAGATATCGTTCCGAAAAATTAATTATTTCACCCTCAGGTGATCGCAAAGGGCCGCTCCGTCTCGCAGCTATTAGCCCGTATCGCAAACGAAAATCCAAAATTTAGTGAGCGTAGTATTCTTTACGTATGACGACAAAACGACACGTGACGTTACTTTCTACTACGGCACAACTTCTTAAAACGCTCTGTCCATCACCACAATTTATATTTGGTTCCTCCGTAACAGAGGAACCACACACAACAAAAAAAAATACATAAAGAAAATTCAATAGCATTTAAAAAAAAATATCTTCCAGAATATGGGATCTCCCTTGTGCTTGGCCTGGGGCCCGAACGCGTCGGCGCCGCAGAGATGAAAAAAAAACAAAAATTCAATAATTTAAACGATCACGAAATAAGTATTATAAAAAAAATTAATACATAGACTATACGGGATAAATTAGTTATCACAAAAAACTAAATTCTAAGAGGAAGAGTAACGAGAAAATTAGAGAACTAGGGAAAGAGAGAAGCGTGAAGAAAAGAGAAAAGGAAGAGGAAAAGTAAAGGAAAGAAGAGAAGCAAGAGAGAGAAGATAGAAGGATCGTTATTCTTCCAAAAATTCCAATAAAACAAGGAGTATTTACAATTTATAATATTTACAATTTACACGAAAACGTGCGAAATAAAATTATTATAATAAATAATGAAAGGAACCAGCACGAATAAATAACAAGAATAAATATGGAAAAATATATGGAAAAATTGAATAAATAATCGAATGATAAAAACACGAATAGCACAGGGAAGACTGAATCAATCAAAAGAGTGCAAAATAATTTGAAATCAATATTGTTCATATTCATTTCCACACCGAACATCATGGAATAAACGAGATGCATCTTAACGAAATCGCATGTTCAATGCCGCTTTTCAGAGAACAATTAAATATTCTTTGTTAGCAGAATTGCGCCAAAGAATGAGACACCGAATCGCGCTTCAAGTTACTCTCTGTTCGATGTGCGTTCCACAGTAAATTGTAATTTAACCATAAATGTATCAACAGTAAATCAATGAATAAATTCAATCAAATATTTGCAATAACACAATCAAATAGAACAATAAAAAAAACTGTACCGGCAGCTTATTCTGAAATCAATTTCGGAAATTCACATCCGAAATTAAATTCAGCCACTACCACAACAAATCACATAAATTCCATTGAGGACAAGGTGACATAAGAAATGTGCTCGCTTCGTTGGCTCTGCGAAGGTCGTAGAAATTTCACGGTCGGAACGGGTGTTTGTTTTCGACGCCGCGACGGCCACGCTCGTATTCCGGCTTCGTTCGTTTAACGAGAAGAAAATTGAATATTACGTGAGAGCCTCGCGTCGTTCCGCGTATCTCTTTCGAAATAGCCTTTTTCAAGTCACTCTTTCAGCGAGATGTCCCTGTTCGGGCGCCAAATTTGTCACGTCGTCTATCGTTTCGTAGAGAAACGATAGCGACTCCGAGTATTTACAGGCGTTGCCGCCGGGCCACGTTCGGCCGCGCGAAACGTGGTCCACCCGGGACAAAAATTGTACGCAGGCCCGTCGTTTCTCGAGATCTTCTGAATCAAGTTCGGGCGCCAGGCACGGAAGGTGCCACGCGAAATTCACGAATGCGAACACTTCGAGAAACGACTGTACGAGCCTGCGACAATCGAAATTATACGGAGATGTTACACGAACGGCCGCAGGATACTACGCGGGTCGAACACGAGGCATTCCCCGCGGCGGGAAGGTTTCTCTCTGCCGGCAGCGACCGGCAGCGTTTTTAGGTTAGCCGGCGCGTGACAGGTGGTCGGTGACGACGGTTCGTCGCACGCGCGATTTGACCTTCTCCGGTCCGTCTCGTTACGCTTTGAACCCGGCAATAACGTGGCTTTAACGTTGGGGTACGTGAGCTTCACGTTCTACGCCCGAATTCTGATGGAAAACGCGTAACAATGGACTTCTCGTCAGCAAAACGAACCGCGGAAATACGACGAGAGCACGACCTCCGACTCTCAACAAATTGTCGTTGCCAATTACAGCCGACAGAGGTGAGAGAATGCTCCGTGATTGGATGCTTGCTCCCGCAGCTAACATTCTCATTTCTTCTTTGAAATAGGCCCTTTGGACTAGCTGGATCCAGGTTTTCTCAGCCTCATCGATTTCTGCTGCTGACACAGCTGAGGACTGAACATCGCTGGAAATGTTGGTGCTGGTTGTAGCTGGTGAAGTGTTGCGTCGCCATCTGAGCCACCGTCGACACCATGCGGTGACCCGTAGCAGCTTTGTGTATGACGAGAATCTCAACAAGATGTCATTGTCCTCGACATTCCTTTCTGGTTTGTTGACAGTGGCAACTGTTGGTCCCTTTTCTTCTGGAAGCTGGTCATGGTGGTCCGATTGCGTTGCAGCATAGTGCTCAGTGTTCCGCAGGAAATCAGGGCCACTCCACCACAACGACAAATGCAGCAGTTGAGACGGTGAGAGCGCTCGAGAGGCACAGTCAGCTGGGTTTTCAACGCCAGCCACATGGTGCCATAGTGCCTCGGGGACTCGGCGCTGGATGTCTGCTACTCTATTTGCCACATAGGTTTTCCATCTGCTTGGATGCGCCTGAATCCATCCGAAGGTAACTGTGGAGTCTGACCATAAGTGCATCGAGGTGTTGGTGAATTCCGGTGTTGTGGCGGTTTTCTGTGACAATCGTGCGAGGAGATGTGCTGCACAGAGTTCCAAGCGTGGTAACGAAACTTGTTTTAATGGCGCTACTTGCGCTACCTTGCTTTTCGCCGTGATCAGTGTGACCTTCCACTGCTCATCCTCCTCTTTCGTCCTCAGATAGAGGACTGCTGCATAGGCCCGTTCTGAAGCGTCTGCAAAGCCATGTATTTCCCTCTGCGTGGGATGTGCGCTGCATGCAGACGGCGAGGTATTCTCACCCTTTCGAGAAGCTTCAGTTCAGTGCAGAATGATGCCCAGTCGTCAGCCAGAAAAGAAGGAAGGGGATCGTCCCAGTCAAGTCCCAGTAGCCATGTTGATTGAATGGCTAGTTTCGATCGCACTATGACAGGTGTTAACCATCCCAGCGGATCAAATAATTGAGCTGTCTTTGACACAATGCTGCGCTTGGTTGGGTGTTGGACTTCGGCATCGGTGATGGAGTATTGGAACGTGTCATTGTGCGGTGACCAGTGCAGCCCGAGGGCAGTATGAGTGCAGTCTGTCCATGTTTTATGCTCTTCTTCTTTATTAATGAACAATGTTGACTGCGTAGTTGGACTCTCGACCTTCTCCGGAGTGACCTGTTGTAAATTGGTCACGTTGGAGGCCCACATTTGGAGGGGGAAGCCGCCCGCCATGCACAGCTGCTGAAGTTGATCGGCAGTTTCCATCAACGCTGTGATTGTGTCAGCTCCTGTGAAGATGTCATCAACATATGCATCCCGCTTGATGGCCAGTGCACCTTTGGGGAACCACGAGCCTCCATCATCCGCCAGTTGACGCAGTGTCCGCACAGCTAAATATGGAGCACACGAGAGTCCGTAAGTAACGGTATTTAATCGATACTCACGTGCTGGTTGACTCTCAGATGTTCTCCAGAGGATGCGTTGTACGTCTCGATCATCTGGATGTACTAATATTTGCCTGTACATCTTAGTGACATCGGCAGTCACAACGTACTGGTGTTTACGCCATCTTAGAATGACGTCAGACAGTGATGGGAGCAAGTTCGGGCCCACATGGAGAGCATCGTTGAGAGAAGATTGTGCAGGCTCCGACCATTAAAGACCACTCTCAATTTGGTTGTTGTGCTACTGGGTTTCAGGACCCCGTGATGTGGAAGGTAGTGAGTCTAGTTCTCACTTGAAAATTCATCTGCTGGGGACATGTGACCAAGTTGACTGTATTGGTTCAAGAAGTCACTAAGGAGCCAATACTGGTCCTTGAACTCTTTGTCCTTGTTAAACCGCAGCTCCATCCTCTTGAGCGAATGCCAAGCTGCTGATCTTGAACCAGAGGTGATAGCCATGTGAGTTTTAAATGGGAAGTCTCACCTGGTATCGGCCTTCTGGTGTGCGTGAGTGAGTGGCTGCGTAGTGGTGTTCGCACTCTTGCTCTTCTGCTGTCCATGGCGAGGCAGTATCAGAGAGATCCTCCTGCTCCCAAAATCTTCGTACGAGTGAGCTCAGGCTGTCACCAGTGGTTGTTTGATGCACTTTTGCGTGCATCGAGCTGGACGATGTTCCTGTCATCCCTGTGATGATCCAACCGAATATGGTGAGTTGTCCAACTGGTTGATTCGGAGCTCCCCTTTTAACACCCTCCTTTATCACTGCAGGGTAGACATCAGCACCGATTAAAACATCAATGGGTGCCCCGTTTTCTGGTGAACGATCAGCCAGCTGCAACCCTCTCAAGTGCACCCATTCTCGGCTCGGTCTGGTCTTGCCGTGAGTGTACATCGAGTGTTTAGACAAGATCACTGCCGTGACCTTGATTGGGTCGTCCTTCTTGGAGGCCGAGATATCAAGCGTCACTCTGCGACGAGCTTTCGCGAGCTGTTGTCCGCCGACTCCAAAAATGTCAACTGTAGCGGCAGTGCGAGGTAATTGGAGCCGTTGCGCTAACCCTTCGCTGATCATTGTTAGTTCAGATCCTTGGTCGATGAGCGCTCTGACTGCTTGTCGTCGGCCGAAGCGATCTGAAACATGTATCATTGCACTAGCTAATAATACCTCACCCGATCTGTTGCGGCAATCCTGCGCATGATGGGTTGTCCTTTCGGGAGTGGAAACGTCTTTGATTGCATCATGGATTGTTGTATGGTGCCGTTCTCCGCACGTAAAACAACCCTTCTTCGATGGACAAGCAGCAGTGGTATGATTGCCGAGATAGTTCCTGCTCAGTTGGTGTTTCTCCACGGATGGATTTCCGATCTTCAGGTAAGCTTTCTTTGTACGTCGAGCAATGCATAAGATAGTGATCCTTTGAGCACATCACGCAAGTAATCTGCTGTTGCTTTCTTTCTGTGTGATTGATCCGAGCTGTTTTTGTTGCAGGTTTAGCTTTACTGAAACTCGGACCTGATCGAGTTCTGGTGAGTTTGGATTGGCTCGAATCTGAGCCTGACGGCCTAGGTGAAGCCTGCATCATCTGGAGCCGCCTTATCATGAAATTCGTCAATGTTGAATAGGAAGGTGGATCACTGTTGACGGTGACGCTTTCCTCCCACTTATCCCTGGTGGTGGGGTCAAATAAATTGACTATGGAGTGCACAAACCAGTCAGCAGTTTTGTCTATCGGCCTTCCTAGTCCTTCCATGGTGTTGACGACGGTGGAGACTCCCTTCTGTATTTGGGTCATTTCTCGCACCGAGCTCTCTCTCATCTTGGGGAGCGCTGCCAACTTATCGAGACAGGATCGAACGAGAATGCGTTTATTTTCAAAGTGCTCCATGAGTATGTTCCAAGCCTTTGTGCAATTCTCATTTGTGGTTGGCAGGTCTTTGATGAGGTCTACAGCCTGATCCTGAAGACACCGTTCAAATAGTGGAGTTTGTCTACCTCAGTCAGCCCTTTCTTTCGATCGATCATGGAGAGAAAGCGATCCTTCAACGAGGGCCAGTCTACGTATTCTTCACTGAATTGCGGTAGCGGCATACGCGGGATTGAAGATGATCCGGACCCTGAACCATCTTCCTCAGGACTGTGGTTTGTCCTTTTGTCGCTGCTCTTGGCAAATTGCTTAGCCAACTCGCGAAGCCGGCTCTTCTGCGTCAAATAGGCCTCCTCCACGGCTTCAGCCATGTCATTCTTGACGTAGTCACTGTCCTTGATCGCAGCTTTGTGATGGTACGTCAACAGATCATGGTTCTCTTGAAATCGTGTCCAGTAGTCTTCAAGGAATTCCAGCCTGGTTTCAACATCGCTTTCAGTCATCTTTGCTTGTGCAACTGATTTTTAAAAGTTGTCCATGAGGCGAGTGATTTTCCCTCCAACTTGTCTCTGTTTGTGGAGCAGATCATCGGACGAGAGATCCATTACGGGATGCGGCTGATTCGCTGAATGGATTTCTTGCAAGAAAGTCACCGATTCACCACCACACTAGACTTTGAATTGCAGATCCTTGGAAAGAAGGTGCCAGACACGTGGGGGATCCGAATCGAAGGACCAAAAAATGTGCAATTTGATCTTGCACGATCGGATCTGAGAGAATGCGAAGGAATGAAAGGATTTGAGTGTATGAACGAAATGTGATTGCTGAGAGAAAGGATTAAAGGGGAACTATTGCGAATGAATGTATGAGTGTAACGGTATGATTTGAAAGTGAGACGAGTGGACTGTATAAATGAATTGAATGGAACGAGTCGGATCTACAATAAGTCAACTGTATTTGTACTATTGTTCACAAAGATTGTGAGATATTGAAAAGAGAAAATAAACGATTGAAAATGAAACAATGAAAGATATACTGATTGACACTTGCTACGTAATGATCAGCTGAGCTGTTTGTCGCAGAGAGAGAGAGAAACGGCGGTTCTCACTCGGTTTTATTGTCTCGATCCTTCTGGAAGTTCGTCATGCACCGGTGATACCGGTTGAGCATTCGGGAACCTTCCAGAAGAATCGAGACTGGATTCAGCCAATCACGCTTTTGGCTTCTCGCCCGCGTGAGCCTCGATGGCAGACGCCGATTTATCGTGTTTAGACGAAGACACGCGGGACGCGTCGTGATTCGCTGGCGACCAGCCGAGATCGTTGGGCATCATGGCGCTCGCGCGCGCCAATCTCGAACATGGTCATTTTGACTGGAGTTGGTAGGATTAGTTTTAAAATATGTTAGAATCTTCCCTCTAACCTAATAATATTTTTGTATTTTCCTTTTGCAATGACTGAAAATATAAAATAAAAACTTACCTGAAATGGCAGTAACAATTTTCATCAACACAATTGCGTGACATGTGGCTGACGTTACCGAATCACGCACACACGCTTTTTATTAATTGGAATACTCTATTGCAAACACGTGCACAAGCATGTGCTAAACTAACCTCACTTCACGTAAACGCACGGCGATGCAACGCGACGGCCGTCTTAACTCTGACTCTGCTCACCTATCACATAAGCTCATTTGTACGGTCCCCAAAATGTACATAAATTAATATATTGTTATAAATATATATAAGTATATATATATATGTTATTATAAATATATATGCATATAAATAAATATTGTTATAAATATATATGTATATAAATGTATACATCTTTAAAGAACGTTGTTTACTACTTTTTAATATTCGGAAATCATATATCGTACATATCTTTGAAGACGCTATATTAGTGATGCTTTTATTTTGATATTTTTACTATCATTATTGTTATTACCATTATTAATATTACTATTACTAGACGACGGATGTTCTGTATTTATTAAAAGTGTTGCACCGACCCTGGTGGAGATTGAGAGTCCGTGAACTAAAAATTGCTCGAATCGCGTGCAAAGAAGGACGGTAGGATCGGTCGAAAGTCGGGCGTTGAAATAACTCTAACGTCAATCGCGTTTTACTATTCATATAGAAAGTTTATTTTTCACCGGTGCTATGCTGTAGCTATAATCCAGAAAACCGAAACTTCTCACAGGGGAGAGGCGACATTTACAGCATTTCTCGCAGAGGAGATTTTACCGGTGGCTTTTGAAAGGCGCTAGATCGTGTTTAATTCACGTGTACTCACAGAGGAGGTTACAAGAAACAACGATATTACGGCTGGGGGGTCCTATTTACAGGAATCGGTGGGTACCCCCACCGTACATACATACATGGGAGCTCGCTTTGAGGTATCTCCTCGCCGCGTTACTGTCGGGACGACGAGGGGGGGTTCACGCGGTACCGAATCTTCGATAGACCGGTGATCGTGTCTAACAAAAAGAATAAGTATAAATGTAACACAAATCAGTAAATAAAAAAAATTATAAAAATTAAAAATTCTATATACATATAGTTTTATATAAAATTTTAAAATTCTATGTATGTATACGTATATATTTTTGCATACATATAGGTATGTCTTATGCATGAGAAGTGAGCATTCTGATACGTACCAAAGTCCTGAGTACCCTATAAGACTTAAATGTACTTGGAACGTCCGAAATTTAGGTCCCACGTATGTCCCTTGCGACAAAAAAGTAAGCGTCCCTGGGACATCCGAAATTTTGGTCCCATGGACGTCCAAGGGACATACGTAACGGACGTACCGATGTATGGACGTAAATTGGACAAAAACCGGACGTCCAGCGGACGTACGGTGCTACCTTTTTTTTTTTTTTTTTTTTTTGTTTAAGGGCGGTGGGGAAATGCTTTTACGCACACCCTCCTACAGATGACAGCTAGGAGGGTAGTGAGGGACTCGGCACTCCCTGGGATCTTGTGTGGGAGAAACGGGACTATATGATTTCATATATCCCTGCCCATACCCTCTAAAACCCCACCGCCCAAGGTCCGTGAAGACCCGTCGCCTCATGACAATCAAGGCTAGCGTGATCTGCGCGACCTACTTAACGCATTACAGCGCATCTCACTACCTTGAATCTACCTCGAATCTCATGTTCTTGTCTTAAACTTCATCTTTCATTCCCCCCATTAGGTTGTAGGTACTCTCAATCCCGGAACATCATCGTTAAGAGGTCGAAGAGCTCGAGGAGTTATCATCGCCATTTCTCTCCAGATCACGTTCATAACGCTCTTTTTCGGACATTATTTTAAATATGAATCTATTTATCTTGTTCCAATTCTCCTTATTCTTCAGCATCAGTTCCTGGAAACGTTCTACTGTGAAGTTTGCATCAAGGTCGATCTCTAAATATAGTCTTTCTCTAGCCCATCTATCACAGAAGAATAGGGTATGTTCCGGGTCATCTCTGACGTTGCAACCAAACCAGCATACATCGGTGTTTGCACGACAAATTCTATGTCGGTATGAGTTAAATACCCCATGACCCGTCAAAATTTGGGTCAGACGGTAATTTAGCTCGCCGAATTTTCTCATACTCCATATCTCCACTCTTGGAATAAGCCTTTTTGTCCATAATGCCTTCGGGTAGACGTTCCATTTCTCCTGCCAATCAAGCCAAGATTGTCTCCGAATCTCAGCACTTTCCTCAGTCAACCGATCCATTTTCATTTCTCTCGTTTCTTCCGAGTCATTATCGAGGATTTTATATTTTTTCTTCACTCTGTACAACTTTACGCGTTCATCAATAATCATCTCCAGCGGGATGGTTCCCGTAATAGCGCATAGCGCATTGCGAGAAACCGTACAATAAGCTCTAGCTACTCTACCTAGGCCTGTCCTTTGTGCCCGTTCAATCAGTGTTTTGTTTCTTCTCGAAGCTAACACTCTATCAGCCCAAATCGGGCATCCATAACAAATTATAGATACCAAGATATTGTAATATAATTTTCGTCCACTTGTGGAAGGACCACCGATGTTAGCCATGAGTCTAGATAACTCGCTCATGGATTTGATCGCCTTTTCGACTGTTTTATCCATGTGTAAACTATAATTATTATATTTAGTGAAATAAATTCCCAAATATTTTACATAATCTACCGGTTTAATATGGTTGTCTAAGATATTTAAATTAAATGTCGATGGGATCACCTTCCTATTCAAGAATATATATTCAGTTTTTTTCGGGGACAATTGTAGGCCCTGATCCTCCAGCCATGGTGCAATGACATTGTTGATCGCTTCTTCCAGGTCTCGTTTGATGTTAACAAGTCTAGCATCTGCCATAAATAGTGCAATGTCATCGGCGTAAGTTATCACATGGATACTATCCCTGAACGGAAGCTCCAAGAGTCCATCATATACCACATTCCAAAGAGTGGGTGATATGGGAGACCCCTGAGGGACACCTTTTTCCATACCAAAATCAATCAAACCATTTGAGGATTTGTATCGAACAGATCTATTTCTCAGATAATCTTGGAGAATAGCTTGTAATTGTGGAGAGAGATTCCTTCTCTTGAGGCTTTGGAAAATCTTTTGCCAGGATAAACTATTGAAAGCGTTTTTTATGTCAAGGCTAACCAAAATACAATATTTTTTTTCGTGACTTACTATTAATTTCCGTAATGAAATCTTTAACCTTATCCAAAGCGTCAATGGTCGATTTACCCCGAGTAAAACCAAATTGGTTTTCATGGAAAGGAGGATCTCCAAGTTCACTCAGGATACGCTCCTCCAGTATTTTTTCCAAGATCTTGTTGAAACAATCACCGACACAAATCGGTCGAAAATCTGAAGGCAATAGAGTTCTCTTGATGTTTTTCCTAATTAGAATCACCCGAGATCTTTTCCATGTTTCCGGAATACGTTTAGATTTCAAACAAGTATTCATAATGGAGGTAAAATTAACATTATCATTATAGATTAAAAAACGAATGATACCAGGAGGGATTTTATCCAAACCCACAGCTTTCTTTAATTCTAAACGTTTCGCAATTTCTTCTAATTCAGCACCAGACGTGCGTAAATCATTATCCTCCGTTCTAAAGATATCATAGCGAGCTTTCTTAATTTCTCTCGGGAATAAACCGTCCAAGACTCTTCTCGCATCCAAGGCATCGATTAAAGGAGGAGGTTGTCTATTCTTGATCTTATTTCGAACAACCAAAAAGGGTCTACCCCAAATATCCTTGTTCAGTAAATCTATGAATTCCGACCATACTTTACGCTTGCTTTTATTTATTGTAAATTGAAGTTTCTTTCGTAATTCCGAAAATGCTTCATACTCTCTGTCAGCATATTCTTTGCGATGTAATTTTCTTTGATATCTTCGGCGGGCTTTGACAACAGCAGATCTGAGTTCTGCGATTTCCTCCGTCCACCAAGGATTCGATTTGTGCCGAAATACATCTGATTTCTTTTTCATTGTTAATTTGCATGCCATTTTTACATTTTTTATATATTTATTAACAGTATTCATATCCATGTTATTCCAATCTATGTTTCTATTTAATCTTCGTAAGTTACCTAAAAATATATCTGGATCAAATGTATTAAGGTTCCAGGACCAATTAATTTTATGATTCATAATATTTACAAATTTAGCACTATCTTTAAGATTGATTTCATGTATACAGTTCCTATGATCGGAACCATTGAATGATCGGTCAACTCGGCTATTGATTCTATGACAGAGATTTTGAGAAGCGCAAATTATGTCTACCTTAGATTTACGGTTACTCCTAACAAAGGTGTATCCTCCTCCAATAATGATTGGGATCAGGTCAATATCTTGAATATATCGTTCGAAAATTGTGCCTCTTTTATTCGTCTGAGTGTCTCCGAATATAACAGATCGCGCATTGGGATCACCTAATAAAATAATCGGACTTTTCCAAGTTCTTTTAGCGTTCCGTAATTCTTCAAGATATTGATAAAACTCCTGTATCGAACAATTCGGTGAAATATAAAAGGTGACCAACGTAAAAGCATCCGTAGTTATGCCTACATAGAAATGACCAACAATGAGATTATTATCAGGCACCTTTAAATTATTATTCCTAACAAATATTGCCGCCTGACCATTAACACAGCTAATCCAATTTGTAGGAATTAAATAAGGCTCCTGTTGGCAGACGATGTCTATGCAGAAAGAAGCACATGACTGGTCCAATAGAGTGTGAGCAAGTTTACAATGATTACAATTAACTTGTAGGATTCTCACGACAGTACCTTTTAAACTGGTCCTTGAGGTCCCTGATTCGGCCACGAAACGTAGGGCACCCCATGGAGCCGATCATATGATTGGAAGGACGACCTTCCTTCACGCAGTCAGAGCAATGAAGCTCTTCCTTACATTCCTTCATATCGTGTCCATCTTTATTACATTTGCGGCATCGAATACCACCATCAATCTTAACTTTACAGTTTGTACTGAAATGTCTCACACCGTGACATCTGAAGCATTTGATCACCTTAGGAGCAGGGCTCAAGTGTACGTATGTCATTCCAATACGGATTTTCCCTCCTTCAGTTACTTTCTTTAGAAATTTAACTGGAGTCTCCACCACTGCGATCCGAGAACCGACTTTCGTCAAGCGACAAACTCGAAGCTTCAACTCATGAGGAGCAGCTCCAAGGTATTCTGCCAATTTATCGACGATTTCGGAATCCTCAACCATCGGATCCAAATCTCGTACTTCAAGATCAAACATCTTTTGGAGAACATGAATCTCCATCTTGTTCTCCGTAATCTTTTCAATCTCCTGCGTCATACTACGCGAGTCCCCAGTTTCGTTCAGTTCAAGTAGGATCTGACCGGTCCGTGTCTTTCTCACTCTCTTGATTGTGTCTAAACCAGATGATGCATTGCTAATCTTATTGCAAACGTTCTTAAATTCAATGTCGTTACCCACTCGGATAACCACCGCGTCTGGTCTAGAGACTGTCCACTTAGGTCTCAATATGGGTTTCGGTTTCGATCTCTCAGTTGTTAGATCCTGTTCTTTGTTTTTCTTTTCAGAATCTATAAGCTTCTTACTTTCTTTAACCCTGATTTCTTCTGTCTCTCCTGTTTTTATTCTTCCTTTCTTCTTCTTTGTCACGACATTCCATTTTTCTTGCTTCGGAGCATTTAGCTCTCCATCTGAAATCTCTTTTTGGATGGGAACTCTTTTATTCGTATTATCTTTGTCTCTCTTCTCTATTCTACTTGATATTTCCGACTGTCTGGATTTCTTAATTTGTTCTAGATCTCGTACCAACTTTTTTGCTATCACTAGTAATGCATCTACACGGGCATCAGACGACTCGCCAACCAAACCCTCATCAGAGGAATCCACACTGTGCATCTCCTTTTGCACTCCATGTTTCTTATATCGAATCTCCTCTGAAATAGATTCCCTGTCCTCACGTCTTTTGACTATCTTCGAGGTTTTTCCATCCGACACAGGTGGAGAACCCCTTTTCCTCTTTCCAGGTGACATCGCTGCCGAAGAAGACCCAACACCAGTCACCGCTGCATATGAAGGACCAGGAATCGAAACATCTGCTCTAGCACCAGTTCCCAAGACATCAGAAGAATCATCACCATCGTATTCTTCTGTATTCAGAAACCGATGAATCGTAGAGGTAGGTAAAGTCATCGTGCCAACTTCATGCTTCTCAGACTGGTATTTTTCCTCTCTTTTTCCTTCTAGATATCCGAGTCGTATCTGATCTTTCTTTTTTGTTACTTTTTTGATAGCTTTTGGTAATTCATGAACTATCTTCTTGAAGTCACCACGGACATTCTTCATCGTATTGATATACTTATCCAAACGAGATACGTCTTCATAAATCTTATTCAAGTGGGCCGTGAGAGATCGATGAAGCACCGAAATTCGGTCAGTCTCTATCACTCTTTCACGTCCATCATCACCCGGCCTGATCCAAATATCACTACGGATGACAGGGCCAGCTCCTCCCAACTTCTTGTCAACCTCCGTAAGTTTCGAGGTTTCAATCTCAGGTGAACCAGACCCATTAGGATCGACAGGTCCCGCATCATCAATTACAGGATCTCCATAACCAGAAACATGAGTACTAGAGCCATCAGGATGGTGAGTCCGATCATCTCCACCAACTCCCGGTCCAGTCCATCTCTCAACCTCAGATTCCGGATGAGTCCGCCAATCCCGATCAAGACCCTTATCGGGTTCAATATTCCCGATATTATAGTCGTCTTCACTACTCAAGATTCTATAATGCGATCTTGATCTCAACGTAGGGTGTCCACTTATCTCTTCATCCGAAGAAGACCCTATCATCTCAATATCCATCGATTCCTTTTCCTTGTCTTCCTCTTCTTTTCCTACCTCTTTCTTTTCTGAGACCATGTACCCTGTTCCATCTCCCGATTCCTTCCTTATACCCTTTTCCGCTTCCTCCAATTCCTCCATAAGATTCTTCTTTCCTTTCATAGCGACTATTGTTATTTCCGGAAGAGAACCGGCGAAGGCAGTCGCCAGGTTCACCCCCGGAACCTCCACGCAGGAGGCTTCACCTGTAGCAATTACTTCCCGAGCAGCCAGGTGGTCTACTAGCCCGGGCTCGCGGTCATCGGATGACGACGCCAAGGGAGCCCGCTCGCCCACTCCCTCACCGCCGGTACTGGGGTCTCCAACCCCTGCACCGTAAACTAAATTTTTATTTGGTGTGCTAGCCATACAAAAATTTTAACTCCTAAACTTGCCCTGTCGTCGCCATAAATCCGTCCCTGGAGAGTCACTTCGGTCTCACATTCTCTGCCTCGAGTGATCAACAGAAGCGCCCCCACACACCCCTTGCTCCGTTAGCACACGGGAATGGGAAAACCCCATCACCGTGTCCCAGGGACCACCACGTGGAGGTGGAGCAAGAGGATTTTAGGGTATGGACCACTCCCACTGGAGTCATACCCTCCAATGAATCAGAGTCATCATTGGAGAGCCCCATACCCCTCGGTCCCCGGACGTACGGTGCTACCTGGGATCGATATTCTTTGAAAATGTATTCTTGGGAGTAGAGATGATTAACTCACTCTTGCATTGGGATAATTTTCGATTATTGTAAGCGGTAACATTAGCGTAAGGTACAAAAAAAATTTTTTTTAATTCAAAAAATTTTTTTAAATTTAAAAAAAATGAAAAGAAAAATTTTTGGTGTAATTACGTTTGTTTCTTCGGTGGAAACTTTCCGTTCTCTCGTATAAATTGCATTGTTGAATGAACTTCTTTCGAAAAAAACTGACGAAACTAAAAAACTACTTGACCAAAATGGACCAAAATCTAATCAGCTCTAAGTTACAGCGGGGCACATCGATTGCATCATTCATCATCCTGATTGCGTTGTTACTTTTTCTGAAAACGTTAACGAAAAATTTGATTACATACAAACGGACATACGCACACGCACACACACACACACGAACATTTTGCTGAAAATAGTCTAAAATGACTGCAATGACCATGAAACATGAAGATCTGCTAAAAAATCGATTTTCGATTTTCGGGATCATTACAATAACTTCCCTATAAAATCGGGAAGTTAAATATAATTATTGCAGCGAATTTCTTGTCATTTGTCTTAATTATTTTTGTTTCCTGCGAACAGACAGATAGACAGTTATATATTATGTTATATACTTTAGGATATTTTTTCTTTGAAAATTTATTTACCTTCGAGCGCCGATTCTTTGATGAATCCGCAGACGTCCATACCGCGCTTCGTCCAGGATCAATCTCCAATTTCGCAATCATTGTGAAACACTGTGTGAAAAAAATCAAAAAACGTAAAAAGAGGTGTCATGTTTGTGGGAAAAAATTCAAAGTCGTGTCTTTATAACTTTTACTTTACATGTTTTTTAAATAATTGTTAACCCATGCTCGAAATGTTTGCACTTCGCGAAGACAGAGAAATCTTCCAAATTTATCGAGTTTATTTTCATTTTTCGAAGGATGTCTCTCTCTCGAAACATCCACCTTTGTACGCTACGACAGGATTCGCGTAATCGCGCACAAAATTTTGAATTACTTCGAATATATCGTGCTGTTGATATTTTTCATAGCCGAAATCTTTAAATGGAATCCCGTGTATGAAATTACTGATATACCATGCAGACTTTTTGCCAGCGTCGGATAAACAACGTTCTTCCCCAAGCGAAATTCGGAGAGTTCGAACGAGCCGTCGTGACAAACATCGATCATGGCTAATTCTTTGCACATAAATTTTTTTTCCACAATGACCCATCCATGTCAAGGCTGTGACTGATACGATTCATCTAAATAAAGAAAGTTTTTTTACCGGATTTTCAATCGTTTATTAATTTTTATTGTACTTACCGTTGAAGAAAGGGAATGCGCGAAGTTGGCTGGTCGGATGATAAAAACACAAGATCACACACGCGATGTAACTTCGTATAGCGACCCTGATTGTCGACGTTTTTTTTATGGTATAATGTAAATGTAAAAAATGTAAAAAATATCTCCATATAATATTCCACACACACGCAACAAGTCACGTATGGAAAAATGGCTGATCTTTGAATCTCAACACGACAAACGCTTGCAACGATGGAACGTTCGCGAAGACTTCACGTTCCATCGCGTCCTGGTCATTCATTCTTACCATCCCTACCAACTACAATAAAAAGATGAAAGAAATGATTTGAAAATGCTACTCTTAATGAACGTTTACGATAGCTGGATGGCGATGACAGACGGAAACAGCGGTCCTCTTGCATCTTGCATTACATCGATAAGAAGATCTCTCAGAGGGGACCCTTGTATATTTATGAAATTAAACAAGACGTTCATCGAACTCAGTTGAAATGAGTGTTTACGATAGCTGGATGACAGACAGAAACAGCGACACGGTCCTCTTACATCTTGCATGAAATAGATAAGGAGACGCGAAAACATAACACGAAACACGTTCGGACACGTTCCCAGGGATCCCCCTCTCCCCCTCGCCAGGCTTACGTAATACCAGGAAACTGGTCTTGAACGCAATACCTGGAAACTGTCCTTGAAAAGGAGTATCATCTTTCAGAGGGATTAAGAAGATACGTGGATATTTCAAGGGACCGCTGTATTTCCCCCCTCCTCCTCCTTTCAAGATAAAAGAGCATGCTGTATTGCCCCCCCTCCCCCTCCCCCGAAAAATATGACGTAATAATTCCATTAAAAAATATGACGTAATATATGCTTGTGCAATACCGCTCGGCGGTACCGCACTCCCGTGAATTGAAAAGTGAATTAGAACCCGTGTATATACACTACTAAGTGCCCAATTTTTTTTTTGTATGAAGAATGTATATCTATGTTGAGAACGCACCAGGAACTAAACATTAGTGTTCATAATTTGTTATAAAAAAAATACTTAGTCAACTAAGGAATACTGTCAAAGTTTTTCACCTTTGACAAGGGATAAGTTAAAAGTGTTACATAGTGTTGCGCTCTAACAAAGTGGAACATTTGCAGCAACTTCTCCTCTAAAAGATCCTACCGCACTCAAATCGACCAAAGCATGGAAATTATGTTGGTTTAAAGCGTCGCGTGACACGCAATTCCGCGGCGAGTCGCGTTGCACGAGACGCATTGACGACCACTCAGCAGCTCTTAAGAGTGTAAAGATCTAACCCAGACCTATCTTATGAATTTTTTTGATTATACCACCATTGATAAACATTACCAATTAGAGGCACTAGAAGCTTTCATAGCTTTACCCCATTATCGAATAAATAACTCGTATGCAAAACTTGCTCGTGGGATATATATATATACATATTTTTTATTAAATAATGTTATAGCTGACGCCAAGAGGAATCCAACGATATATTTAATGTGGTCTTTATGTTTTGAAATAATGGTGAACAGCTAGTTTCCAAATACTATTCATTATTCACACGAGTTTTCAAACATTTCCAGATTTCAAAGATTTCCAGTATAACAAAAAAATGTTTCCTACAAAAAGTAATCAGTACTCAGTCTTCTACAAATCTCAATACAAAAAATTTGAATAATTTCTTTTTTTAAACAAAAAATTCTGGTCACCTCCAATATTTATTTATAACTATATATTTTTTATTCGATAATGTTATAGCTGACGCCAAGACGAATCCAACGACCTGTTTAATGTAGTATTTCTATTTTGAAATAATGGTGAAATAGGCGTGAACAGCTAGCGCGGCGATCTGGCCCACTGTGCGCCGCGCCGAACGGCGAATGACGCGACGCACTGTGGGGTATTTGGCCGATCTAGCTGGCCAAAAGTCGATTTTGTCAAACTCATCCCTGGTAAAAATGAGTTGTTACGTGGAAAAGTTGAATATTGGGGGGTCATTAATACATCGGTTTTTTCCCGATTTGGCATTTCCGTACGGAGGTATGATCACTTGAAGTTTAGTCATTCAGTACAGTGCTTGTGCCTTTCGTCGTGTCGTCCGCATTAGCAACGTTCGAAGTGAAATATTTTTAATCACGAAAGTTATTTTAAGAAAACCGATTATGGATATTGTTGTAGCAGGTAAGTGTGTGTATTTCACACAATTTTAATCAGACATGTGTTCATTTCAATAAATTAACAGCAAGTGAAAAAAGTCAATTAGAAGGCAGTTTTAATCTCAATCTACATACAATCGGAAGGAATTAGTTGTACGTTCGGGTCCGTCCCGGTAATGCTTGTTTAGCCACTGTAAAGTGGAAGGTTTCAGCTTTATTTTAGTATAAAAAACAGTTACGACTATTTACAAATTCATAAGTTATCGTTAAAATAAGATTTGTTGACGTGAATGATATTTTTTAAAGTGATGTTTTACTCGATTTAAAAGCATTTATTATTATTTTAGGGCCATCTAATGTTCAAATATTTACACGGAGGCAAATATGGTGCATTATTCAGCAACTTAAAAAAGTCAATGTAAATGCAAATTTGACATATGGCGAGAACTACTTGTGTAATCAAAAGAAGAAATTCGAAGCAAATTTTCCTATATTAAGTCGGAAATAAAACATAGATGGACGGCAGCATCTCGGAAAGAAGAGGTTTTTTTTTAAAAAAAATCTAAGTTGGCTTGACAAAACTTTTGAACTGCAAAGACGTTAGTGTTTACTTACTTGTGTAATGTCTTAGTACGACAGTAATGATATTTTAGAGTTATTCAAATTGAAATATCTCCTGAACTACAAACTTTTCGACATACATAGGTTAATACTTTTTTATAACGACTGTCTAGCTGCATCGATTGATGTATTAAAAAATACCTCATTCCGTTTAAAAAAACAAAGTTGACCTTTATATGACCTTTACGCGCCCACTCACGAAAAAACCAATAACATCAAAATATGCTCCACTCGAAACCATTCAAGCCTCTACTGAAACATTTTTGCTACGAGTAACAGTAGCGAGAAAATCAAGATGTCGAAATCGGGTGATATGATATTTATATTGTATTTATATTGTATTTATATTGTATTGTATTGTATTGTATTATATTTGTGAGATTATACGTGGATAATACAGGCGCGCGGATCGAATAGGTAAAGCCGAATCGATAGTTCAACACACACGAGATTTACTACATACTCGACACTGTAGAGAAAAGAGAGACGCGTGTGCATGCTACGCTAGTCGAAGCTGAAGAGAGCGAATCACACGCCACACTCACACACCATTATATAAGATAGAAAACTCATGTGGGCCCGCATGAGGGTGCAACGATCACACCTTAGAACCGATTTCCAACACTCCCTCTATCGATGTGCTCGAATAATCATACGAACGCACACACAACATACGCGTTTACACATACAAATGCTCACATGCACATTCTCATAAACAAACATTTTCGTTCGTATACACTTACATATATCAATAGACGCTTCGCTATCTTATATTTAACATATTCACGCATTTTTCATGTTTTATTTTTGACAAAGGTTTAGTTAATACATCCGCACACATTAAATCAGTCGGTAAATATTGCACTTTAATGATACCTGCTT
>CM052298.1:218206-231653 GCA_028455765.1 Lasioglossum oenotherae | reverse complement strand
TTTGCAAAAAGGTGTTACCGTGAACTCTAGCGACACCGAGATTTTATAGGCGGAAGGCCGGGCCACGCTCGGCCGCACGATACGTGGTCCTCTCGGGACAAAACAACGTACGTAAACTCAACGTTATAGCGAACACTTCAAAATTCGGGCGCCAGACACCCTGAGGTGTCGCGCGAAATGATCAAATTTCTTCGTTATTTTACGTTATTCAAACCTCGAGTCTACGACGTACTATCTAAACCCTGAATAGCGATCGAATGATGGCCAGGATCTACGCCGGGAGAACACGAGGCATTCCCCGCGGCGGGAAGGTTTCACACAAGAACTGAACGACGTATTTCGGCTAGAAATTCGTTTATTGAACGACGATCTTGAGCTGCCGAGGAACTCGGCAGCGAACAATTTAATAGCCGACGCGTCACATTTATTTCCTGACGAACGATGTTATTCGCACGCGCTTTTCTCCCGTTCTTTCTTTCTACACTTCTAATTCGACGGCAGCAAGAACATTTTGTCGCGATAAGCTACATCGGCAGCGAAATGGTCGAATTACGATGATACGAGCGTTTACTGTAGGACTTGCTTCGTCCGAGCTAACCTGCGAATACGAATCGCGCACGCGGCGGCGTCACACCGAGGAACGAACCGAGGTTGACAAGAATCAACGACGACGCCGATCTTTTCCCGAATCCGCGACTTCGCGTTTATTCCGGCGTCGTACAACCGCCACGAGGCGGACACGCGGCCGCCGCTATCTGACCGGATTCTTACTGTTCGAAACAAAGGTACAATCAAGTACGAGGGACGTACGCTTCCCTACTTCGAATTTTCACGAATATCGGTCGTCTGGAACGTCGTTCATTCTCGCGACGCGAACCTAGAACCCTACGACACACTACCCGAGCCAACACGATAGATTTTAATATTTTAATAATGACGAAAAGCCTGATCGACGTTTACTGTGGCAACGACGCTATTCGATGTCGGTAGCGACTCTAATGGCCACTTTTCTTGGCTGCAGTCTCAAAATGACTCGATTCTTTAAGCAATATTTCAATGATCTATCCGGTACTCGATTCAACGAAGCAGTGATTTCGGAACGCGGTGGCTCGGGAACGCGTAAGCCGGGCGTCCGCCACTTCTCGTAGTCTTTCTTTCTCGCACGACGCTTCGACCTATCGCCAATTAGGATTTCCGCGTTGACGAATCCTACGCGGCGACGGCTGGCTCCTGCTGTCCAGCGACGTGTCCGGCATCGATCTCCATTATTGGTCGCTTCCCGCTGAGACGATCGACGTAGGCCAATCCGGTCGCGGTACAAGCTTCTTCCCGGGCGAGACGACAACAGGGTAAAGTGGATGGACGTCTTATTACCGCATGCCCTCGTCGGCGCCTCCAGGTTGGTTGTCCTGGGCCTTTTCGATTTTGTTGTCTCCTGGTGCGAGGATGCGCCCCAGCCGGCTTCTAGAGGTCTTTCTTCTTTATTGTCGTTGCGTCGGTGGTTTGGACAAGAGTCCCCCCGGGACCCGGATACGGTTCTGAAGTTCTGCGTCGCACAAATGGCGCGACGTTCAAAATATGAGAAATACGTCCCTGGGACTCGCACGTGCACAGGGAGAGCGCTCGCAGCGGCCCTTATCGTTTTATGCTTTGCCAAAGGATGTCCCGGTCTTTTGCTAGTGGGTTCAGAGGGACGTAGGCAATTTGGCCACGTCACAGCATATTATAATTTATATATATATATATATATATATATATATATATATTATAGTCTAAAATTATATTTGGCTTTTTAATGTGTTGTCCTGTAATATAGTCAAGTTTTTCAGTGGTTATGAACTGTGGGGTATATAAGGTGCTGAGAACCGATACCGGTCTTTTGTCTTTCCACACACAAAATGCCATAAATCTATTATAACGCACCAACGTCTCACTCTTGTTCAAACTTTTTTTTATTTTTAACCTTTTCGTCGCACGGCAAGCCTTTTCTGTTTATCCGAATGGTGCCACAAGCATGTGTCTTGTATTGATATAGTTTCTCAAATAAAGCTGGAGAAGTATAGCAGTTGTCAAGATAAATGATTCGCCCTTCATTTAATAAATTTCTTGACAAATCCATTACGATAGAGCCAGACTTTCCTAGTAATGTGGATTTTCTTTCGTCTAATTCGCGTCCGTTATATAATTTCAAATTATAAACATATCCTGTCTCTGATTCGGCTAAAATAAATGATTTCATACCGAATTTTGCACGTTTACTACTAATATATTGTTTGAAAGAAAGTCTGCCTTTCCATAGTAGTAAACTTTCGTCAATAACTATGTACTATCTTGGACGATATGCCATTTAGAAACGGTGTATTAAAATGTCAATCATTGGCTGTATTTTTGTGTTTTTTGATTTTCATTATTATTCTGATCTGCACTAGTAAAATGCAGAAATCGCAGGATATTGAAAAACTTCTTTTTTGACACAATTCTTCTTGTAAACACAGAATTATATACTGGATTTGAATTCCAGGTCATAGACAGTTTCGGTAACCGAGCTGTATGTATATCATATGTGTGTCGTAGGGCGAACATTCTGACGCGACCCGTGTGCTCCGGCGTTTACACGTTTCATTGTCGCGTGTCGGGCTGTCGAGTAATCTGACTGATTGACTCTGCGGAGACGCTGATCTCGATCGTTCGAGCGCTAAACAAAATCTACCGGCCGCGGCTGGTCTCGGGCCATCGAGGGCCTTGCCTCGCATTTTCCCCACTCCGAAGAGTTATTCCGTCCACGTGCACGTATTGCAAAGGAGCCGATTTTGATTGTCGCAGCCGCTCAAACGTTTCGGCCGCGCGTAAGAAAAACCGATCCCGACTGTTGCGGCCAATCAAACGTCTCGGCCGCGCTACAATGTAAATACACGCGCGAGCATTCGTGAAAAGTGTCAAAGTAACCATGGGTCAAAACTCAACCGTTCTGCTAGAAAGTGATGCACAAGTTTTGTCGGCTGTAAGATGAATTTTATTCATAGAAGGCTAGTTGTTGACATAAAAACAGTCATGACGAGAATGAAAACACACCGCTACAGCGTTAAAGACCACATGAATACAGTTCGAGTGACCTTCACTATCGTAATTTTCATTGCTTTGCTTTGATTTAGGCCGCGCCTTGCTTTGGTTGATATCACATTCGTGTATGGACACGCACGTGTGTATGTATTTGTGCACGATCTGCACAGCGCGGCAGTGACGCGCCGCGCCGCCTCGGTGCGTAACATAGCTGCCGTCCAAAGGATCCGATCCCTTCGTTCGAAAGGACCGCCGATCCCGTCATCATAAAGCGATGCTCGCCCTTGCATTGCTTTACAGTTACCGGAATCGGAAAATCACCCAAGGACGTTTTCGGTGTCTTTGGTTGCTGCCACTTTACGATGACGAGTCGGCGATTCTTTCAGACGACAGGATCGGATCCTTTGTTTTGCAGCTATGTTGCGTACCAAGGCGGCGCGTCACTGCCGCGCTGTGCCGATTGTGCAGGCACACACGTGTGTATCCCTACACGAATGGGATATCAATCAAAGCAGGGCGCGGCCGGATCGAGAGGTGTAGCCTTCCAAAATCGGCCGTCGCGTGTAAATAATTCCGAGCCCTGAATCAAAGCAAAGCAATCAAAATCACGATAGTGGAGGTCACTCGAACTGTATTTATGTAGCCTTTAAAGCTGTAGCGGTGTGTTTTCATTCACTCCATGACTGTTTCTATGTCAACAACTAGCATTTCAGTTTGAAATCTTCACCTTCCATGAATAAAATTCATCTTCAGCCGACAGAACTTGTGCATCAATTTCTGGAAAAACGGTTGAGTTTTGACCCATAGTTCCTTTGACACTTTTCATCCCCGTGATGCGTAGGATACAATGCAATAATAACTTTTAACAACTTTTTTTAACATATCTTCACCGATCACGAGGTGTAAAATCACGCTATGGTGGTTGTTCGGGAATCCGCCACCGCGCGACCGCGTTAGCGCAAAATATTCAAACCAGCGAGCGTCTCCCCTCTCCTTTGTTTTTAACCTCGGTTATGCGAGCACGAAGGTGATGAACGGGGTCGACCGAACTAGTTCAATTCGAATCTCCAAGATCGCTGTTACCCTCAAGAAAAGATTGTTGTCGAATCCTTCAACCACTCCGCAGTTATCGAGTTCACGTCCAACATTATATAGTTTATGTGATACTCAATCCGATAAAGACAGGGTTCGGAACTAAATAATAACTAGTGTTAGTGAACAACAGTCGCATTTATCCATTAATTTATCCGCCTATAACGCGATCTACAACCGTCCTGCACATAAGACCATTCGCTCCTTCTCAACAAATCCAACATCCATTTACCAGCATCCTAAACATTGGTCCTTCTAGTCGGATAGAAGAGGAGTGAATTTCGAATATCCGTGTGCAAAAATCTAACGGAAAACCGTGGTATCAAGATGAACACATTAACCGACCTTCTCACCAAACAAACACAGCTCATGGGCTGTGTCCAACGAGCTCTCAGCAACTTTAAAAAGCTGGGACAAAACAAGATGACTCGAGCCGTCACTCAACAACGTCTTGAGACCGTGAAGGATAACTTCGCTAAGTGCCAGGAGGTGGACGCGCAAATATGCGCTCTGGCCGATCAGAAGACCCGAACGAGCTTGCCGTACTTTCAAGAAAACCATTTCCTGATGTGTGAGGAAGCCTTCTTTGAAGCGACGGATTTCATGGCCGATATCATCGCAGCCACTGCATCGGGCCGCGATTCCGCCAGCGCATCCTCCGCAGCCGGAGAATCCACCCGATCGTCGTCTCATCTTCCAAAGATGCGCCTACCAACTTTTGATGGGAGTTTCCAGCAATGGGAGGCGTTTCGAGATAAGTTTCGTTCTATGGTCATTAACGATGACACATTGTCGAATGTAGCTCGCTTGCATTACTTGTCGTCGTGCGTAACAGGTGATGCGAGCGACGCGTTAGATCACCTCGCCATAACGGACAGTAATTTCACCGTAGCCTGGGAATTATTGACCTCGCAGTACGAAAACAAGCGTCGGTTAATAACAACTCATGTTCGCTCTTTGAATAACTTGCCAACTGTTACGCGCGAAACCGCCGCTGAACTTCGTGAGCTACGCAATAAAACCCATTCCGCTATTAAAGCATTAAAGAATCTCCACCGCCCGGTAGGTGAATGGGACGACATGCTCGTGTATCTCGTAACGGAAAAATTGGACACGGACACGCGAAAGGCGTGGGAACTCGAATTAGGCGATAGCTGCGAATACCCGTCATTCGATGCCTTAAGTAAATTCATAGATTCGCGAATTCGCGCCCTAGAATCCATGCCAGAATCGAGCAACACGACCATCAAGACACAAATCCATAGTTACGCGAAACCAGAAAGGTTTCGATCCATATCGTCGCATTCCGCCACTATCAAATCGTCGTGTCCGGTCTGCCGATCAAATCACCTAATCATCCAATGCGACGTATTTAAAAACCAACCGCCGTCGCAACGATATAATACAATACGAAACTTGAAACGGTGTATTAATTGCTTCAGCGCTAAACACGCGGTCAAGGACTGTGCGAGCAATCACGCATGTAACAGTGTCGAAAAAGGCATCATACAATGCTACACTTCGCGAGCAATGGCACGGCCCCCCCCTTCTAACGATCGAAACGACTCTTCGTCAGCTGATTGGGTCAATGCCCCGATATCCACGGACCTCGTGTCAAAATCGGTCGCGTCAACCTCGCAGGTGTTACTAGCCACAGCGCGGGTGAGGCTGTATTCCACCTCGGGACAATATATGATAGCACGCGCACTGCTTGACCAAGGCTCCGCCACCACCGTGATAACAGAAAACATAGTTCAAATGCTGCGTCTACCAAAAATAAGAAATTCGGTACGAATATCAAGAGTAGGCAACACCGAGTCGACGGTGCATCACGCAGTCAATCTGGTAATCTCCCCGGTATTTGCGCAAACGCCCACGTTCGCTACCACCGCGCTAGTGTTAAAAACACTAACGAGGTACATCCCTCACCGCGCAGACGCCAGCCATAACTGGCCGCACGTAAAGTACTTGACACTCGCCGATGCCGATCCAATGAGCTCCGATCCCATCGATATTTTAATCGGAGCAGACTTATACGGCTCCCTACTCTTAGATGCTATTAGGAAAGGCGCCCATGATGAGCCTATCGCTCAAAATACCGCCCTTGGTTGGATACTGTCAGGACCCACGAAATTCCCTCTCGTGTCGTCATCCCTTCAAGCGCACCACCTTAGCACGTTGGAGGCGCTTGACTCCAATCTCCGTCGATTTTGGGAGGTGGAAGACCTGACGGACGAAAAACCCTTGAGCCAGGAGGAACAGCTCACGGAGCAGCATTTCGTGAGCACTCACAGGCGGGCGGACGACGGACGATATATAGTGCGACTACCCTTTAAAACCGGCGGAGTCACGACACTCGGCGAGTCAAAATACGCTGCAAGCTCGCGACTCCTCCAAGTCGAACGGCGATTAAGCCGCGATCCCGAACAATATGACGCGTATCGCAGCTTTCTAGCAGAGTATCTGCAACTGGATCACATGGAATCGGCCAATCCAACTGATACATCCGTCGCGAAAACAATATATTACATTCCGCATCATGCAGTTTTTAAGGGTGACAGCGCGACTACCCCACTCCGCGTCGTATTTAACGCATCATGTCACACATCCACCGGTCAATCGTTGAACGATCTCTTATGCGTTGGCCCGAAACACCAAACTGAGCTTTCTGCGATTTTGATTCGTTGGCGGCAACACCGATACGTTTATACAGCGGATAGTGAGAAGATGTATCGGCAAATCTTGGTCGATCCACGTGACAGGGATTACCAGCGCATACTGTGGCGTTTTCAACCAAACGAGCCCATAACCGAGTACCGTCTCTGCACCGTGACATACGGGACCGCTCCCGCCGCGTTCCAAGCGCAGCGCGTGCTGCATCAGCTCGTCGAGGATGAAGGAGCCGCGTTCCCTCTTGCCACTCCCATACTGCGCGATCAAGTCTACGTCGACGACTTTATATTTGGCGCCGACGACCGTCCACTCGCGACCCGCACTCGAGAGCAGTTAACCGCGCTCCTCCGTAAAGGAGGATTTCGACTCCGCAAATGGGCCAGCAACTGTCCGTCACTTCTATCCGGAATCAACGCCGACGATCACGGTTTAGCTTCCGATAAACCGTTTAGAGGAGACGAACAGTTGAAGGTATTAGGAGTTTCCTGGAACCCTTCTTAGGAGAAACTAAAATTCCGAGTAAACGAACTCCCTGAAGGTCGAGCAACGAAGCGCGGCGTAATGTGCATAATCGCCCCACTTTTCGATCCGTTGGGATTGGTCTCGCCAGTCGTGGTTAAGGCGAAGATTCTCCTTCAAAAGCTGTGGCTGGCCAAATGCGAATGGGACGAACCCTTGCCTAACGACTTGCAGCTTGAGTGGGAAAAATATTACGCGTCTTTGCCATCAATAAATGAAGTTTCGATTCCAAGATGGACCCATCAAAGCGCGGACACGCTGCAATATTCATTGCATGGGTTTGCCGATGCATCCATGCATGCATACGCCGCCGTTGTGTATAGCCGAGTAATCTCAGTAGACGGTGTTGTCTCCCTCTCCTTGCTCATGGCTAAAACCAAAGTCGCACCCGTCAAAGCAATGACCATACCGCGATTAGAATTATCAGCTGCTCTCCTTCTGGCCCGACTAATGACGTCAGTTCGTACCGCGCTCGCGCGACTCCATGCCGAATGCTATTGCTGGACCGATTCCACCATTGCCCTCGCATGGATCAGCAAGTCTCCATCTCAATGGCAAACTTTCGTCGCCAATCGCGTCGCCGCGATACAAGAACTATTACCCGACGCCGCGTGGCAACACGTTTCCACGCACGAAAATCCCGCTGATTGCGCGTCACGCGGCCTAGATGGTACCGAAATGTTATCGCATCAATTATGGTGGGAAGGACCCGCGTAGCTCCGCCTTCCGCGTACGCAATGGCCCGTACAACCTCCTACTCTAGCCGAGGCATTCTCGCTAGAAAACCGTTAACACAATATTATGTGTACCGGTCTTACCACGGTAGATCGACCGTGCCCGATTGCTTCTCGGTTCTCCTCGTGGCCTAAGCTGCTACGCGTCACCGCGTACATGCTCCGCTTCGTCACAAAAATAAAACGGCGAATGACTAAAGCCCAGCTGCGTGGTATATCCCGTTCCGAAACATTCGCGAGGGATGCGCTACAACCAACGGAAATCCGCGCAGCCAAGAATATTTGGATACGCAAAATGCAACGCGATTCCTTTCCTGCGGAGATTGATTCGCTCACAAAAGAGCATCGCGTCACGAAATCCAGTTCGATCGTGTCACTGAACCCTTTTCTCGATAGCGAGGGAGTGCTCCGCGTCAGTGGCCGCCTCGGCAAATCCAACCTACCGGAGAAAACCAAGCACCCGGTGCTCATGCACTCGCATCCTATCCTGACGCTAATCATCTCGCACCACCATTTGCGAACACTGCACGGTGGATCGTCCTTAACCTTAGCGTCCTTGCGAGACAAATATTGGATATTCGGGCGCGAACAACAGTTCGTGCAGTACTGCACCGTTGCGTAGCGTGCGCACGCGAAAACGCGCTCGTGCCGACGGAGCTCATGGGAGAATTGCCGGTCATTCGCACCACCCGTACCGTCCGCGCTTTTGTACATACCGGAGTGGATTACGCAGGGCCCATACTCGTGCGCAACGCAGCCGGCCGCGGTCATCAATCGCACAAGGCCTACATCGCACTATTTGTATGCATGACCACCAAGGCGGTGCATGTAGAGCTGGTGCACGACTATGGGTCCGCTGCCTTCATCGCGGCGTTCCAGCGATTCGCGTCAAGACGAGGCCTTCCTGCACACATGTATTCCGACAACGGAACGACGTTCCAAGGGGCCGACCGGGAACTAACCACCACCCACCGACGGGCCGTGCGCAACCCTGAATTCTTGAGCGCTTTAGCGACCGACGCCGTAACGTGGCATTTCATTCCCCCCGCTGCCCCCCATTTTGGAGGTTTGTGGGAAGCTGGAGTGCGCAGCGTCAAATATCACCTGAAGAGGTGCATCGGACGACACACGCTGACCGTCGAGGAGTTAACCACCACGCTTTGTAGGATAGAGGCGTGTTTAAACTCCCGTCCCATTGCCGCCGTGTCAGAGAACCTGGACGATTACGAGGCTTTGACACCCGGACATTTTTTAATCGGAGCCCCCCTAACCGCCGCACCGGAGCCGAGCGTACTAGAGCTCAACGAGCATCGATTATCTCGCTGGCAACTCGTCCAAAGAATAACAGAGTTATTCTGGAAATCCTGGAGAACGAATTACCTCCACACCCTTCAACAACGCCCCAAATGGCGCAGCGCGCAGCGCCTCGCGAAAATCGGGCAAATAGTATTACTCCGCCGAGACCAAGCGCCCCCCCTGCCAATGGGAGTTGGGTCGTATCACCGCCTGCCATCCGGGCGACGACGGCCTCATCCGCGTCGCGACCGTCCAAACCAGCCGAGCGTCATATACACGACCGATTAATAAAATATGTTTTCTTCCGGTCGACCTCAATCAGGACGAGGAGCGCCAGTGCGTCAAGGCGGGCGGCGCTATTAAATAAATGGCGAACGGAGCTTGTCGACTGTCATTAAGTTTTAAGTTAGCTTTAAGATCGCGTGCGTTAGATTTAAGTAACAAATGTATATAATGTCATTATTCCTGTATATATATATCGTAGTAAGGATTAGGCCAGTAAGATTTCGAAGATACCCTTCGAGGCGGGTGGAATGTTCGGGAATCCGCCACCGCGCAACCGCGTTAGCGCAAAATATTCAAACCAGCGAGCGTCTCCCCTCTCCTTTGTTTTGAACCTCGGTTATGCGAGCACGAAGGTGACGAACGGGATCGACCGAACTAGTTCAATTCGAATCTCCAAGATCGCTGTTACCCTCAAGAAAAGATTGTTGTCGAATCCTTCAACCACTCCGCAGTTATCGAGTTCACGTCCAACATTATATAGTTTATGTGATACTCAATCCGATAAAGACAGGGTTCGGAACTAAATAATAACTAGTGTTAGTGAACAACAGTCGCATTTATCCATTAATTTATCCGCCTATAACGCGATCTACAACCGTCCTGCACATAAGACCATTCGCTCCTTCTCAACAAATCCAACATCCATTTACCAGCATCCTAAACAGTGGTCGTGACATATAATTTTAATAACTGGTCTGTGACAGTGTCGCTAGATGAGGGGAGTCACGGTGAGATGATGTACCCCCTCTCTGATGACCAGAGTAGAGTAATAGTGGCACGTTGCGCCGCGCACGCGCAACTGTCTGGTAATCAGAGAGGGGTTACTTTGTACTCCCCTCGAGTGCTGGTTTGGTCACTTTCTGGTGACTCTGGTCTGAGACCCTATACGAACGGTATTGACGTCGCGACATAACGCGTCACTGAGAACCAAGTGGTTAATGTTGCGGGAATACGATGTACAGTGGGTACAGCCACGTGATTCAGATACCAATAACGAACTACCACATTTTACTAATAAATGTGTGTTTAATTAAATATAAGTATATAAATCAACAAACTTTTACACTCTACGCGGCACTGCTCTCATACATCCAGCACACCTCGACCATCTCTCTTACTTTCAACCGACGCTTGTCTTTCTCACTCCCCACTCTGTTCCGAAATTGAGTACAACACTTTTTATAAATCGAAAAGAGGTTTTATTTAAGATAGGTCTACAGTAGCGTAGTAAGGTACAAACAGTGACTTCCTTAGTCTTGAATTCGCACGAGAACAAATCTGATGCTGCTGTTTCGGCAGCTCTATATATAACTTATTTTGAAGAGGAGAATGTGGAAGGGAGTGGGAAAGTCTGGGAATGGGAAAGCTGACGTGTCCGTGGCATGGTTATCGTGATGTATCGGCGTTTACATGGGTCATCGGGTATACAACACCTCCTTCCATTAAAATTGAAGACGATGAAGAAAAGAGTCTTCAATAAGTGGTGAAGTTAATCATACAACCACTAAATTAATATATGTACAATGAAATATACGAAATGTGTATAAAGTTTGGAGAGTATACATTTCATAGTAAATATATGACTTAATTCTACGGATACATGAAATACAACTAAGTTTGAATACATCGAGTTAAATCGCGAAGTTAATCATAGAACCACTAAATTAATATATGTACGATGAAATATACGAAAAATAAGGTTTGGAGCGTAAGTATTTTGTAGTAAGTGTATGACTTAATGCTACGGAACATGAAGTACAGCTTTTGAATAGATACAATATAAAATATAAATACGAGTTATTAGTAAAAATTAAAAAAATAAAGATACAACGTTTTGAATATATTATACATTTACAGTGGTGTAGTGCTCCTACGTGATGGGGTTCTTCCTCGGGTTCGTGCTGATTGAGAGTCTCCCTGTAGCTCTTCTGGGACGGTGTATATTATACGGGCGGAATCTCAATTTCGATCATAAGATACTATATTCCGAGTAAGATTGTGTTCTGACTGTACATCAGAATGGAAGTTGCAATTTACAAAGTTCCTTATCATTGGAGGAATGGTATCGCCATTATGCGTATTTTTTGTGAAGCAGAACACGCGTTTCAATAAGTTTAAACAACCAATCCAGCGGCAACTATTCATGCAGATCGTTAAGAATATTATCGCTCCGATAACCGATAATCCAATAGTATACCATTCAGTGTGTTGCACTATGAATGGTTTATACTATTTTGTCGAATTCGCTTAGCTTTTTGTTAGCATATTGTAATTCGGACAAGTCTATATTTGTTAATTTAATCAGAGTTAGTTGGATCGGGACCGTCTTGTTGAATCTCCGTTTAAGAAGACAGCAATCATCGGTTGATATCAAGTTTTGGTACATAGCGTGATATGTTCCGACTTGAGCTGCTGGTCGTTTCTAACACGAAGAGATCCGTGTATCCTTTACAGTTTACAGGACGGTTCCAATTGAAGAATCATAGAGGAGCGTGACAGTGATGGGCTGTTGGAGTATGTAGATCCACTGATTATTCTTTATATATTTCCAGGTTTCTACTTCAGCTTGGAAGGTTCTCGTTCGACAATCCTTTGGTACTTGTGTGAGTTGAGGAAACAAGAGTTGTGTTTCACACATGATTTGCTCGGTCCTTTTGTTGATGTGTACACCGTGGCAGATGAAATGTTGATTCAGATACTCGGTACAACTCGACAGGTCTTTTATAAATGTGGAATAGGTTTTTGAATGGGATACTAGTAAGAAGGGTTGTTGAGGTTCAATATAGGAGAAGATGCTACTAGTCTTGTGTTGCATTGGGAGAGGGATTAGTTCGTATAAGTTAAATAAATTCTTGTCGAGTAGAGGAATTTTTATGGCAAAAATAACTATGGCTTCGGTTGATAGAACATGTAGTTGTAGAAGTTTATAATACAATTGAACATTGGTATAGTTAATTTGAAGTGGTAATTCGTAACGTCCTTCATACTTGGTTAATTCTTCGAAAATTTTTGGTGGTACGATTTGTGGTGACAGTATGCCGTGTGTTAAAGATTTTCTAGTTATTTTGACCATGTAAGCATGTAAAAATAAGGATTGAAACCGATCTATCGATCAGTTCGGCGCGCCGTCGTCCCCGCACCGCCCCGACGTCTCCCGTGAGCGCCACGGGTGGATCGAGCAGCTCGGGCCTCGCGGGCGTGGCAGGGGGAGCGGACGCGGTGGATCGACGCGCCCAGCTGATCGATCAGTTCGCTATTTGATTTGATAACACGACATTCGTTTCGCATTGATTTCTTCCTGTTCATTTGTGTAAACGTCTCGCTCGACCTGTCAATCGAATCGTTCTCAACCCAGTTTATTAATATTAGAGTCCCGGTATCGATTCGACTTCCCAAATTGACCTGGATTCTAAAACACCGTGCGTTGGGGATTACGATAAGTAATGCCGAGTATCTTTTCTCTGCGTGTTTATGCGTATAATAAAACTCACTGCTTGTTAGGACAATAAGAATATTGTTGGGGATCACGCGAGAGGAACGGTGGCACGTGAGCTCGCATGGGCCAGAGACGAGAGAGGTGACGGGGTTAACCAAATCCTCATAACAACTCGCGACAATATCGGTTCCTCTTCACCTCTCCCCCCTCACCTATCTGACTTCGAGGAAACCGCTGATCACCCGAGAAGTCAGTTGCCTTTAAACGTGAGAGTCGCTTGCTCGAAACGAACGGTGCTCAGTACTAAAAAAAGATCATTGCGCTTCTCTGGTCTTCGCTTATGCTTTGGCTT
>CM052298.1:201929-218106 GCA_028455765.1 Lasioglossum oenotherae | reverse complement strand
TGAGATCACCTGTATAACCGACATAGACCGAATTCCACCGCTTGAATCCCGTACAGTAGTGGGAGTAAACGGAAATCTGGAAGATTGTCTATGTTTCCCAGATGTATGCACTTTTCCATAAGAGGAAAATCTATTTATTTGGGCATGCGAGCTGGACCTCCTGCATGAACACGTGTTTTCAAGGAGGGAGCAAAGGTCACGTAGGCAAAGCCTCCGTACGTAACAACACAATAGGAAGTCCCCTTCGCTCCTATTAATATTAAAACCTAACAACTCGATAGTACCTGTTAATTCTCTAATTTTAAGTTGTTTATTAAGTTTCTGTATTAGATTATCTATTACCTTGTTTGTTTGAGAAACATGGGCGATTTCAAAAGAAACCGTTCCCGTGACTCTAAGGTAAAGAGTGGTAACAGAGAAAAACTGAGGGGGGTCGACGAGACGGGTACGAAACTTCAGGAGTTAGAAATCCGTAAGCGAATATCGTCGTTGGTGTCAATAGACGAACTGATCGATCAGCTGGGGGCGTCAATCCACCGCGTCCGCTCCCCCTGCCACGCCCGCGAGGCCCGGGCTGCTCGATCCACCCGTGACGCTCGCGGGGAACGTCGGGGCGGTGCGGGGACGACGGCGCGCCGAACTGATCGATAGATCGGTGTCAAATTTTATTCATAACTTATGTACATAGTCAATATAACAGAAAAATCTCAAACATACCGCCCGCCTTGACGCGACAGTTTTGCGTCTAAATTGGTTCCGAAATCTGGGCCACGGCCCGGCGGAAAGTCCGGAGGCCCGATCGCACGAAAGCGCGAGAACGAATGAGCGGGGGCGCGAGGAAGCACGAGCGGAAGCGAAGAGGCGGAGGCGCGCGAGCGCACGTGAGGAGTCGCGAAAACGCATTAGCGGAGGCATGCAGGCGGGGGCGCGTGAACGCACGAGCGGAGACGCGAGTGCGCACGAGCGTAGACGCGAGAGCGCAAGGGCTGTAGCACGAGAGCGCAGGAGTGCAAAGGCGGAGGCGCGCTAGCGCACGAGCGCTGAGCCGAAAGCGTATGAGCGCGAAAACGGAGACGCGACAGCGCACGCGTGGAGTCGCACGAACGCACGAGTGGAGGCCCTAGAGTGTAGGAGCGCAAGGGTGCCAGCGCGAGAACGCGAGGGTACGAGAGCACGGGAGTGCGAGAGTGTAGGCGTGAGTGGAGGCGCAGGAACCCGAGAGCGCGAGAGTGGGTCGCGGACGTATGCGCGAGAACAAGAGAGTGTGCGAGCGAAGGCACGAGCGGAAGTGCAAGAGCCCGAGAGTTCGAGAGTGGAGGCGCGATCGGAAGAGCAAGAGCCCTAGAGTGCGAGGGTGGTGGAGTCGCAAGCGGTTGCGCGAGATCACGAGAGTGTGCGAGTGAAGGCACGAGCAGTAGCGCAGGAGCCTGAGAGTTCGAGAGTGGTGGTGCGAGCGGAGGCGCGGGAGCCCTAGAGTGCGAGGGTGGAGGCGCCAGCGGAAGCGCAGGAGCCCGAGAAGAGGCGCGAACTCGCGAGAGTGGAGGCGTTCCCCGGTGGTGTTCGGTCCGGTCTGCGTCCTCGGAGGTGGTGCCGTTGTCGGAGTCGCTGTCCACGGAGGCCCTGAACTGCGGTTTGCGTCCGCACACGTCGGCGTGGAGCGCAACGTCCTGCGGGGTCGGGATGATGACGTCCGGATCGGAATCAGGAATGCCCCGCGGGTCCCACGGGTCGGCTGCAGGCCTCGAGTGCAACTCCTTTATCCAGGCTTTCAGAGCAGAGAGTTGACTATCGCACTCCTCGTCGATGGAGTCGTAAAGGTCGGGATCGTAATCCTCCTGGTCGAGCAATTGATAGTGGATGGCGTTGAAATCCGTCCAATATTCGCGAAGCTTGCCGATCTTGACCTCCAGCAACTCGACTGATACATTATCCTTCTCCATCTTCTGGAGGTTGGGGAGGATTCGAGAGATGAGGCGGCCTGTATCCAGTTGACGGGTGACGAGTTGCTTCACATCGATGGACATATTGGTGAGCCGTTAACGTCAAACGCCATTGAGTTTGAAAACTGAGGCGACCACAACACCAAATTAGAGGGATATTGTTGCTCGCTCGCTTCGCTCGCTCGCGAGTAAGGTTGTTGTAATCACGATAACGAGTTCATACTTTCACTCCTACTCTGGCCAATTGAAAATCTAACCACAATATAGACGGAATTTTAGTATTTTCTTGAAAAGTAATAAATTTTAATATTCCGCATGTGTGCTCCATTAACCAATCCGTTTTCAACATCAATGTTATTAATAATTATCATATAGTTTATATTAATTTTCAATTTAATCTTAGTTAATAATTCGTTTTGAACTGATTGTTTTTTTTAAAGATTGTAAAATAAATTTTTGTTTGTGTACTTTAATCGATATTCTTTGAAAATGTATTCTCGGGAGTAGAGATGATTAACTCACTCTTGCATTGGGATAATTTTCGATTATTGTAAGCGGAAAAATCATAAGGTACAAAAAAAAATTTTTTTTTTTAATTTTTTTAAAAATTTGTAAAAATTTTTTGTGTAATTACGTTTGTTTCTTCGGTGGAAACTTTCCGTTCTCTCGTATAAATTGCATTGTTGAATGAACTTTTTTCGAAAAAACTAAAAGAACTACTGGACGAAAGTGGACCAAAATCTAATCAGCTCTAATAAGTTACAGCGGGGCACCTCGATTGCATCGTTCATCATCCTGATAGCGTTGTTACTTTTTCTGAAAACGTTAACGAAAAATTTGATTACATAGAAACGGACATACGCACACACACACACACACACACACACACACACACACACACACACGGACATTTTGATAAAAATAGTCTAAAATGACTCCAATGACCATGAAACGTGAAGATCTGCTAAAAAATCGATTTTCGATTTTCGGGGTCATTACAATAACTTCCCTATAAAATCGGGAAGTTAACAAATCACGGCTCGCGAACGTTTCGTAAAGGGGTCACACGCGACTGTTTTGATTGCGCGTTCGGCGCGGGCGAAGAAGTCCGTTGACGCGTTCAAATGCGAAAACTGTTGGAGACCTTTTCCCGACTCCAATTTGACCAGGGCTCGAGACTCTCGGAGCGCAATCGACGTAAGGGTAGCGAATCCCTTATATGCTCGACGCTGCACTCACGAAATTCGAAATCGAAAGCGTTATCGTAGCACACACGAGGGTCGAGATCCCTTTATGCCGCGCGTGTTCTCGAAGAACGCGAACGAAAATAATCCGGCTCGAAGGACCAATGTTTTAGAAACACGGGCGATTTCAAGAGAAACCGTTCCCGTGACTCTAAGGTAAAGACTGGTAACAGAGAAAAACTGAGGGGGGTCGACGAGACGGGTACGAAACTTCAGGAGTTAGAAATCCGTAAGCGAATATCGTCGTTGGTGTCAATAGACGAACTGATCGATCAGCTGGGGGCGTCGGTCCACCGCGTCCGCTCCCCCTGCCACGCCCGCGAGGCCCGGGCTGCTCCATCCACTCGTGACGCTCGCGTGGAACGTCGGGGCGGTGCGGGGACGACGGCGCGCCGAACTGATCGATAGATTGGTGTCAAATTTTATTCATAACTTATGTACATGGTCAATATAACAGAAAAATCTCAAACACTTACTTACAAACGTTACTTTGCCCAACAATAATACAATCGTCTACATAACATCCAATGGCTAGAAAATTGTTACTTTTACCCGTACTGAATACACATGGATCTGCTCTTGTTGACTTTAAACCTGCCTCCTTAAGTATTTCTACTAGCATGTCGTACCAACATCTCCCAGCTTCTGGTAGACCATACAAACTCTTTTCTACTAGCAGTACTTTCCCTCCTTCACTATTCACTAACACCTGGGGGTGTCCTCATGTATATTTTTCGATTCAGCTTGCTATTCAAATATGCCGTTTCTACGTCAATAAACCTTGTTTGAAACCCTCTAATTGCCGCTGTCGCTAGCAACGTGCGTAACGACTCCTTTCTCATTACTGCATTGTACAATTCTTCGTAGTCTCTGCCTATTAGTTGTCTTGAAGCATCAGCGACCAGTCGAGCTTTATATCTTGTCTTATCTTCGTTAGTCTTTTTCTCATCTTTAGGCTCTTCAACCGCTTTCCATACTTTGTATTCTTCTAGTGTCTTTAGCTCTTTATCTATAGCCTCCAACCATTTGTCTCTTTCCTTTGACCGAATGGCCTCATCATAAGTTCTTGGCACAGTTTCACGACTCATGTTTGCCATATACTTCGTATTGATCTTGATGTATTTGGGGTCAGGTTGAAGTAACTCGCCCTGGTGTACACTACAGTGTAATATTTTAATAACCGTGAAGTCGTACTACTCGTTTTACCAAAATCTGAATATCGGCCATGCGGTCTCGGTCCTGCATGAAATGTGACTGACGTCACACATTATACATGCGCGGCTGGCGTGCGCAGCAGCTCGCTCCACTCACACATACGGCACGCACACATACACAACAACTCTCCCGCCTCTTTTTAATTTTCGGTTTTATGCAGGCGTGGTGAGCGCCTAACTGGCACATGCGCCTCCTTACATTTTACCATTTGATCTACGCGGCGCTATTGCAAATCCTTATTTTCGTTTTTTATAATAAACGTCGATGGAGAACTTTGCCTAACAATTTCACCCTCCACTCGTTTCCCTGACTTTACTCCATAGTCGTCGAATACGATTTTATCTCCTACTTGAAAATCAACATTCCGTTTACCTGGCCTGGCACCAACCTGTGCCCGTTGTTTTGTTTCAACAGTTTCGTTTACATCAGGGCGTAAAAGGTCGAATCTCGTGCGGAGCTCGCGTTTATACATTTAATATGCCGGACTTCTACGTGTCGTACAATGCTCAATGCTTCTGTAATCGAAGAGGAACATGTTAACCGCGTTATCCACACTCTCTCCCCCTTTTATAATTTTCTTAACTTTATCTTTGAAGATTTGGACTAGATTTTCCGCAGCTCCATTCGTAGCTGGGTGGTATGGCGGACTAAGTGAATGCTTTACCCCATGTGTGACCAGAAAATTGTGAAATTCTTCACTTCGAAATTGCGGCCCCTCGTCTGTAACACAATGAAATGGTAACCTGTACCTTGCGAATAATTTCTTAAACTCTTCTATAAGCCTGTATGCTTTTGTATTATTATTAAAATTAATTATTTCTGGCCACTTTGATTGTGCATCCACTATAATTAGATACATTCTACCAAACAATTCCGCAAAATCACAGTGAATTCTTCCCCATACTTTATCTGGATATGGCCATGTCGTTAATGGAGTATGTGAAGGTCTCTTCCTTTGAATCAAACAAATTTTACAATCATTAATCATGTTTTCAATATCGCGATCAATGTTTGGCCACCAGACGTATGAGCGAGCAAACATCTTGATTTTCACAATGCCTAGATGCGTCGCATATAGTTCACTTAAAAGTAAATTGTTCATACTTTCTGGAATGACTGCTCTTAGCCCCCAAAATAGGCAACCTTTTTCGACTGTTAATTCTAACCGTTTATTAAGTAGACTTTTCATTTCATTTGACATTTTGCTAGTATCTTTTGGCCAATTTCCTAAAACATATCTGATACCATTCAATACGAATTCATCTTTTTTACTTTCTTCTGCTAGCGTTTTGTAGTTATATGAGATGACTCCTTCCTCGAAAAAGTTTACATAAGAGAAATTTGTATCAATTAATTCAGTTTCATCTTCTATTGGTAACGTCGAAAGCGCATCACAATTTGCATTAGCCTCCGATTTTACGTGCTCTATTTCATATCTGAATCCGGATAAGTAGTATGTCCATCTCTGAAATCTGTTATCCGCCGTTTGCGGAATGCCCTTCCGTGGTCCCAATATCAATTGTAAAGCTTTATTATCGGTTTTTAATATAATAACTTTTCCAAATACAAATTGGTAAAATCTTTTAAACCCGAATATTATAGCCATAGCTTCTTTATCTAATATTTTCCTATTCAATTCGTCTTTGGCTATCTTTTTCGAGGCATATGCTATCGGTTTTTCTTCGCCATTTTTATACCTATGAGATAGGTTAGCAGATAAGCCATAATCTGACGCATCGCATGCCAGAAAAACTTTCTCATTTGGATTATAATTGACTAGTACTTTTGGCGACATTAATTCGTTTTTTACCCATTCAAACGCTTTTGTGCAGTTTTCATCCCATTCGAATTTCTCTTTGTTGACTAGATCATAGAGAGATTTCAAATTATCTGACCTGTTTTCTAAGAATCTAGCGTAAAAGTTAATTAACCCTAGAAATGATGCTAGTTCTTTACTGTTTTTCGGCTGAGGAGCATTTACCATTGCATTTACTTTAGATCTCGCTTTGTGCAACCCATTTTTATCAATAATGTAACCCAAAATTTCTAGTTTCTTTTCCATAAAGTGACACTTTTCTTTATTTAGCCTCAACCCACATTCTTGCAGTCTACTACGAACTGTATGCAGATTGTTTAAATTCTCTTCATCCGTTTTTCCTGTAATGTAAATGTTGTCGAGATATGATATCGCACCATCAATACCTCTCAAACATTCGTCCATCTTTCTCTGCACATCCGCAGGTGTAGGTGTGTAGGATAGAGTGTAGATGATATACTTGGAGAGAATCAGAAGCTTCGGGGAAGGTACCGAAGAACGTAGCCTACTCTACGTTTTACTTGAGACACGTGGTTAGGACTTCGGGATTAAATTCACTACAGAATTTAAAGTTCAACGAGAACCATTTAATAATACTTTATTCACCCGGTAGTGACGTCCGTCGTAACCGTACGACGGAGAATTTATTACAGAAGAGGTAAGCCTCTAAACACAGTACGACTGGTGTTCAATACGTCTGAACAAATTGACTGCCTATTTTGAACTGCTAGGGATGCCTAGCGTAACGGTCGCTACGAGAGACGGTTGGGAGTAGGACTGCCAACTCCATAGTGATCTCCCTAGGCGCGACCTAGGGGAATGGCGACACGAGCGCCATGATCCCTACACACTCCCCCCGAGTGTGTACGTGCAAACTTATGAACGCTGCACAACGATATAAAAGTTCGCAACGCCGGAGATACAATAGTGGTATAACAATATTATAACTATAAACTATTTACAATGAGTACGCACTACTTCTACTATACAAATTGTTCTTACAAACTACGCGATTACTATTTACATGTATACAATAGGCTTACAACTAAATCGGCAATATTAACTCGGCGGGACTATTCGCACAGTTTTCGCCCGTGAATATGTTCGCAGCGCATTCCGTTGATTCGAGTCGGAGGGTTCGCTAGGCGAGGTTACTAATTCCTCTCGGAAATGATACGCTGATTTCACATTTTCTATCCAGACGGAACGCGGTTTTCCGTTAACGTCGATCTCTAGAACGCGGTCGGTAGGGCGGCTTATTACTTTGTACGGGCCTGAGTATGGCCGTTCGAGCGCCTTTTTATTCGTACCGGCGCGCAAGAATTCATGTGAACAGGTGTCTATATCTTTAAATAAGAAAACACGCTTTTTGTGACGCTGTCCTACGGGAACGGGTTTCACACTGCGCATGTGGTCTCGAAATTCTTCGATAAACATTTTCGGATCCGCGGGACCGTCATCGGGGAGTACGAACTCGCCCGAAATTCGCAACGAGGTGCCGTATAGATATTCGGCGGGCGACGAGCCCGAATCCATAACGTTATTTCGAAGACCAAGCATTACGGTGGATAACACGCGTGACCACGTAGTGTTCTCGTGACACATAATCGCAGTTTTAAGGCATCGGTGCCATCGTTCGATCATTCCATTCGACGCTGGATGAAAAGCGGTCGTCCGAATTCGGCGACATCCGGATAATTGCAGCAGCGCGGTGAAAAGTTTCGATTCGAATTGACTGCCCTGATCAGTCGTGAGGGTTTCAGGGGCGCCGAAACGTGAGATCCAGTGATCTACGAACGCTCTACATACGGTAGTGGCTTCAATATTCGCGAGCGGAACTGCCTCTGGCCATCTCGAGAAACGATCTATCATGGTCAGACAGTAACGATAGCCTTCCGATATCGGCAACGGGCCGATAATGTCCATGTGGACGTGACTAAAACGCTCATCGGGAGCAACGAATTCCGCTGGTTTTACATGGTTGTGGCGCGTTATCTTAGATTGTTGACAATCTAGACACTCTTTCGACCATTTCGCGATGTCGTGATGCATTCGCGGCCAAACATACCGCTTTCGGATCACGCGATCGGTAATTTTCGCGCTCGGGTGCGCGGGTTTGTGAAATTTATCAAAAATGGCCTTGCGTGACGGGCCCGGAATGTATGGACGCAATACTTCTCCCTCTAAATCGCATACAATCGCAATGTGAGAGGGTCCCCACCGAATTCGTCGTAAAGCTAACGAGTGATCGGTAGAGGCCAATAAACCTTTCAATTCGTCGTCGGATTCCTCCAGTCTCGCGAGCTCCTCCAAGGAGATATCCGCGGCAAGGTGCAAGGTATCCACACGCGACAGCGAGTCGGCGACGACGTTTTCGGAGCCAGGGAGATGCTCGATATGGGTAGTAAACTGTGATATGAAGGATAGTTGCCGGAGTTGGCGAGGCGATGCTTTATAAGCGCGTTGCCGGAACGCGTACATCAGTGGTTTGTGATCAGTCACAATTACGAAATTTCTACCTTCGAGAAAATGTCTGAAATATTTGAGCGCTTCGTGAACAGCGGTTAACTCTCGATCATACGCGCTGTAATTTCTTTGAGATGGAGTAAACTTGCGAGAGAAGAATGCCAAAGGCTTCCACGAATTTTGGAATTTTTGTTCTAACCACGCTCCCATTCCAAAATCGGACGCATCGGTAACGAGACGCGTTACTGCATCAGGAGCAGGGTGATTCAACAAGGTCGCGTTGGCGAGGTCAGATTTGACTCGTGCGAACGCTTCCTCAGCTTGAGAAGTCCAGACTATCTCACGTTTGTCATTTTTTTCGACTCGCAAAGATATTCGTGCAAGGGTGCTTGCACGTCAGCGGCGCGACGAAGACTGCGTCGGTAGAAGTTGACCATACCCAGAAATCTGCGTAGGTCAGAGACTATTTTGGACTTCGGAAAGTCCTGAATGGCCTTGACTTTTTCGGGAATAGGTGCAGACCCGTTCCGATCAATTACGTGTCCCAAAAACTCGAGACGGGACTTGCCGAATTCGCATTTGGCAAGATTCAGATGCAGCGCGTGATCCTGCAAACGTTGCAGAACAATGCGGAGGTGACGCTCATGCTCTTCGAGGTTCGAAGAAGCGATGAGGATGTCGTCGATGTAGGCAAAGACGAAGTTAAGATCTCCGAGGGCACGATGGATGTACCGTTGAAATGTCTGCCCGTCGTTACGGAGGCCAAAAGGCATCACGGTATACTCGAAGAGCCCAAAAGGTGTTATCACAGCAGTTTTCGCGATGTGCGACGGCGCAACCGGAATCTGCTGGTACGCTCTCTGAAGATCGAGCTTTGTGAAGATCGTTTTATTATGTAAATTAACTGAATAGTCGTGTAAATGAGGAACTGGGTACATGTCGGGAACAGTCACCGAATTCAAACGACGATAGTCGCCACATACCCGCCAACCCCCATCTTTCTTAGGAACGAGATGGATGGGGCTAGCCCATGAGCTACTCGATGGACGACATGTTCCTTCAGCAACGAGCCGTCGGAACTCGGCCTTGGCCACCTGAAGTTTATCGTGCGTCAGTCGCCGCGCACGCTCGGCTACGGAGGGACCCTCGGTCATAATATGATGTAAGACGTCGCGCGGCGAATCGCAATTCGATTGCGATGGTCCTATAACTCCCGGAAACTCGGAGAGTATTCCCGCGAACGGAGATGCGGGATCGATCGATTTCACGTTGAATACCGGCGAGGGTTTGACTGTGCAGACAGTGGAAATTCGCGTCAACGGATCGATCAATTTACGATGACGCAGATCGACCAACAAGCTAAAATGATTGAGAAAATCCGCGCCTAGAATCGGGTACGGTACCGCGGCGACGCAGAAGTTCCAAGAGAAGGCACGGCGAAGGCCTAGATTCAAATTGAGTCGTTTCTCTCCGTATGTCTCGATCGTAGTTTCGTTTGCCGCAAACAACTTTAAACCGGTCGCGCGTTTCTTCGCGGCTTGGTTAGCCGGTAACAGAGAGATATCCGCTCCCGTGTTGATCAGAAACGTAAGACCGAGGTCGCGGTCACGAACGTGGAGACGATGTGATGCAGCACTCAGCGCGCTCGCCTCCGCGCGGCTAGTGCATATTAGTTTCCCGCCTGCCACGATCAGGGTTTTATGCAATGACGTGCATCGCTTCCGTATTTCCGGTGTAGACGACACACTGCGGAACCGCGCGACTTGGAACGCGAACCTGATCTCCTACGGGAAGTAGTTCTGCGGCGCACGTCGCGGGAATTTCGTCTCACGATATTGGTCAGTTCGGCCAACTGATTCGTGAGACGATCGACTTTTGCTTCGAGCTCGCGGTTTGAGGAACCACGAGAAGAAACTGTGGACGCGGCGGCATCCAATGTCTCGACATCGCGTCTAGAAGAGTTTCGCGGCGAAATTGATGAGATCGCGGGCGCGACGGAGCCCGATGCTTCGACAACCTTATCAGCCAATTCGGCGAATTCTTGCGGGTCGGTAAACTTGGACATGGCCAAGACTGTCCTGATTTGAGCAGGGAGCTGCTCCATGAAAATAGCTCGTATTATTTCATCGGTACACGACCCGTCGTTTTCCTTCCGTTAGCACCTCACCTTTTAGAAGCCGGCGTAAACGCGCTTCCGCCGACGTAGAAAAGTTCGAAATTATACGCGCTTTTATCTGATCGAAAAGATCCTGAGGCTGCGGTGTTAAAGAGAGAATATCTTTTATCGCGGCTATTTCTTCAAACGATAACGCGGATATGATGATGTCCGCCATCGTCTTTTGAGTGGTTATGCGGGCTGCGGCGAGAGACGATTCAACCTGCATGAACCATAGTGAAGGATCTTCCCGAAAGAATGAAGGTATCTTCGGCACGCGATACGAGTCGACATGCTTTTCGAAAAGCGATCGCAAGACTTCTTCATGACCCGGGAGAGGTGCCGGCGCGGTCATTTCGACTATCTGCGCGCGCACGCGATGCTAATGAGCAGGACCCGCGGCGGTGGGTCTTACACTATCTCGACGGAACTGAACATGCGTCGAAAATGCGATGCGCAAAGTATTCTACGGAAATCACGATAACGAGTGTTAACGGCTAAATTAGACGCTCGCACTTACGGAAGTCGCTCGCAATCTTCTATGTACGCCGGAATCCACCTGTGGAACGGCTCCTTCGAGGACCAAGATGGCGGCTTCACAGCGGCGTGCCACGTGCAGCAGCAAAAATGGCGGACAGGAAACGTCCTTCCGACCGCGTGGCTTGGCGAAACAGCAAACCGGTACTCGAGTGCATCCTCCTCGAGAGATCGTGGCGTCGGCGTGACGCTGCACTCAGCTTGGCTGGATCCTCGACGCTCCTCGATGAAGGTGCGTGCCAGCCAGAATAGCTGCGGGCACGTGATGTCCCCAAGACCACGTGTTGGCGTCCTTCCTTCTCGTGATCGGCGAGATCACGACGGCCGACGGATTCAGATCACGTCGGGGTCACCAATTGTAGGATAGAGTGTAGATGATATACTTGGAGAGAATCAGAAGCTTCGGGGAAGGTACCGAAGAACGTAGCCTACTCTACGTTTGACTTGAGACACGTGGTTAGGACTTCGGGATTAAATTCACTACAGAATTTAAAGTTCAACGAGAACCATTTAATAATACTTTATTCACCCGGTAGTGACGTCCGTCGTAACCGTACGACGGAGAATTTATTACAGAAGAGGTAAGCCTCTAAACACAGTACGACTGGTGTTCAATACGTCTGAACAAATTGACTGCCTATTTTGAACTGCTAGGGATGCCTAGCGTAACGGTCGCTACGAGAGACGGTTGGGAGTAGGACTGCCAACTCCATAGTGATCTCCCTAGGCGCGACCTAGGGGAATGGCGACACGAGCGCCATGATCCCTACAGATGAAACACCTTCAGGTATCTTTGTATATCTAAATAGTCCTTTGTGTGTTACAATCGTAAGCAATTTAGAACTTTCTTCATTTACTGGAAATTGCATGTACATATGCGTTAAATCTAATTCTGAAAAAGAGTTCCCGCCTTGCAATACAGTAAAAATATCATCTATAGTATGCAAAGGATATTTATCAATTATTATAAATTGATTAAGTGTCATTTTAAAATCGCCACATATGCGAATCTTACCATTACTTTTAAATACTGGAACAATCGGCGTTGCCCATTCACTCACGTCGACTGGCTTTAAGTGTCCCAAATTTACTAGTCTGTCTAACTCTTTTTCAACCAGCGGTTTTAACGCATGTGCTACACTTCTACATTTTAACGCTATTGGCCTTGCCTTCTCTTTAAGATAAATTTTAGATTCACTCTTATTGTACAAACCGGGCGTTTCGCTAAACAATTCACTGTATTTTTCACTCAATACATCAGTTAGATTTTCAACATCCAATTTATTTATTACTCTCGCATCTGTATCGTCTATGTGTAAAGGCCATAGCCCAAACGCTGCTAACCATTGCCTACCAATTAATGCCGGACCTGAACTAGGTAATACGAAACATTGTAATATGCGCTTCTTATTTTTAAATTCGACAACTACATTCGTTAGTTTTCCTATTGGTTGCAAGATTTTCTCATCATATGTTTTCAATTTCCGTTCAGTTTTTTCGATTTTACAATTCCTGAGATAATTTACATAAACTACAATTATTGTTATTGGCGCACTGGTTCGATCACTTTGGACAAATATAGCAAATATGCAAAAATTGCATGAAATTTAATTCGACGTTTCGTCGGAACCAACATGCTGTTCCATAACCTTTAACAATCGTAAATAATACTTTATATAAGCATGTAAGCTTTACATATTTCTATTTCTGGTTATAAAAATAGTTTCACTAAACCATTTAAAATATAATTGTGATTAATGTTCACAGACGCAATACAGAAATTTATGTATTCTTGAAAATGGTCTAAACCTTAGACCGAAACATCGAATTAAATTTCATGTAATTTTTGCATATTTGCTATATTTTTCCAAAGTGATCGAACCAGTGCACCAATAACAATAATTGTAGTTTAAACAATTGTCGATCGAGATACAGAGAACTGTTATCATTTACATAGTGTAAATTAGAAATTACGGTTGCATAAGTACCCGTATCTATTTCCATTTTTATGTTAATGCTGTTTACTAATGCATACTCATACATCGGATCACCTTCGCAATCACTTGAACACTTTTGCTTAAACACTTGCTCTGCTTTATTATTATTCACGTCACTAATTTTCAAACACAAGAATTCTTCTTCATGTCGCTTCCCTGCAGCCCTCCCGCCGTAAGACGTACTGCAGTCATCCGTGTTGTCTGCTGTTTCTATGTTGTCATACCGCTGGATCAGCTGTACACGCTGTTGTTTCTGCTCGCTGTTGGACCCCTTGTTCCGACAAACTGCTTGCAAGTGACCTTTCTTCTTACAGCCATGACAAGTATATTCCTTAAATCTGCATACGCTCGCTGTGTGGTTTGGCTTACCACAACAGTAACACGTCATTTTACCTTTATCATATCCGTAGTTTCTTGAGTGCTGCGGATTCTCCGAGTGTTGTTTTCGCCATTGCTTTTTATTTGCATTGCTTATAAAAAATATTTCTTCTTTTTTTGAATCAGAAGATTTCTCAGTGTTTGTAGAACTCGTTGCATTTTTTTGTGCTGATTCACGTGACATCGCTTCTTTGTAGGCTTCGTTAAACGTCAGTGAGCTTTTCTTGAATAGTTCGACTTTTGTTTCATGATCTTTTAGACCACATACGAACTGATCCCTGAGTGCGACTTCGATTTATTTATAATTGCAGTTTAGTGCTAATTTTTTAAATTTCGCTGGAAAATCCGCTACCGTTTCCGTTGCAGCTTGCCTTGCTTGATTAAAATTGAAGCGTTCCATGACTTCGGATGGTTTTGGATTTAAATGCTCGTTCATGATTTCAATTATCTGGTCATAACTCTTTGTGTTTATTTTAGCCGGAGCGACCAGCTGTTTGATAAGCTTGAACGTTTCGGCGCGGCGTCTACACGCACCAATAGCTGTGCTGCCTTCTTTTCAGGCTTTATGTCGCGAGCTATGAATAACTGATCTATCTGCTCTGTAAACGTCTCCCAGTCGTCCTTATGCAGGCGGAATTCTATTTTTATACCGTCCGACATTTCACTTTCCTCTAGCGTAGTTTTAGCTCTCGATTTTTCACTATCTTCAATTTCTTTTCCAATCAATTCTCGTAACTTTTCTCGTAACGTATCGAAGTTCTCGCTTTCTTCAACTTGAACGTTACGTTCTTGCAATTCTGCTATTGAGGGGGAACTATACCCTACTGAAGTAACTAGAAAGGAACTAGAATCTTACTAGATTTTGGGTGGAAACATGGGTTTGTGGGAATCGATTTTTTGTCCTTATTTGAGCATATTTTGGGCTGGGTGAGGACTCATTCTGTAGAGGAAGGTTAAATACAGGGTGCTCATCTCATGATTTAACAAGATTATGTTTATATCTAATAATATGAGTGCCCAAAGTAGAGAAAAAATATAGAAAAATAACCGCAGATTTCAATGTATTTTTCTGTCTCAAAGAGACTTCCTACCGTCCTACCGAAATTCCCTATGGGCGCACCCGCAACGCAACTACGCCTAGTCGCAGGATCGAACTCTCCGAACAGGTCGTCGGGCCCCCGACCTTTCCTACGCCAATTAACGATCGCCATCGACGACCGGGGATGATTAATCCTCCCAGGCGCTCCTCCGCACCACCCTTGCCGGGGTCGGATGTAGGCGGGGTGAGGCGACGGCGAGACCACCAAATTGCCCGATGACCTGCAATTGCGACCCCATTGTCTCGCGTCGTCGTCTCCGAGTTTATTGGCTCGTGTGCGGCAGTGCCCTTTGCGACTTCTCCGGATCCGGAATGGTTTTTTTGTTGGCGGCCAATAATTCGTCGTTCGGTTGATCCTTGGATGCGGAGCGCCCTGCCGGTATTTGTCGGTCCCTAGGCACGCTCCTGAAAGTAGCTACTCTCGGGGCGTGCAACAGATGGCATTAGGAGCGATCTTCGATTTGGATCTCTTCCTTAAGGGTGTAGACCTCGGTCGAGCGAGAGTGTGGTGGCGCACTCACACACCGCCAGACACTGTATACGTACACGAGATTGCAAGGGTCCGGCTCCCGACGGTATTCGTCTCGCTAATGCACATTTGGGGCCCCTACGCAGTCACAATCGCTAGATTAAAGATCAATCTAGCGGGCAAGGTCGTAAAAGTGGCCTACTTTTGCGTTTCCGAGGGGTAATTTGCATTATCCGGCAGCATGTGGCGGAGCCGTGAGAAGCATTGGGCGGCGCGATAGTGCTGCCACTGTCAAGAGACACACATTTTCTTAAATATCGGGAGAAGTGAGATCCTTTTTTTTCTTTATTAATAATATCCTAGGCCATTATTGACCCATAGATATATGTTACATGTTATAATACAAAAATATAAAATAAAGATGTACAGCTTATGTCTTAAGTTACCTAAGTCTAATTCTCTTCCTTATAAACTAATATCACATTTTTTTTTAAACTCATTAATTATTTTAAACGCATTAATATTAAGACTTTTAAGGAAGTTGTCAATGTTATAAGGAGGAACCCACTTTAATACTTTAAGTTTCGTCGACATCTCCTCTCTTTCCTTGAAGTATAATGGGCAATCCCATAATAAATGATTAGCATCCTGACTCGGGTGTAAACATTCGCAACTTGGGTCACTGATATACCCAACTCTGCTCAAATTTTCTTTAGAATTATAATGATAACTCCTGAGTCTTGTAAATCTCACTATCATTTCTCTTGGTAAGTTTAACTTATAAAACCATGGTTTCTTTCTTGGTTCATCAAATTTGTAAAAATAGGCTCTACCTTTAGATACAAAGATATTCTCTAGGAT
>CM052298.1:158314-195195 GCA_028455765.1 Lasioglossum oenotherae | reverse complement strand
CTGATGATATCGAAGCTGTTGGTGGTGGTCTCTTGATACACACAGGAGGTGGCATATTTTTTCCCCTGGTAGAATATGGGACACCTTTGAACCCAAGGAATCAAAAGGTTTGTCAACAGGCTTAACCGATGCAACTGAAAAATTTGTATCCTTGAGTTGAATTTTTGGTACATGATCATTCTTTTTGACAGTGGTGCTCTTACAGTATTTAGCTAGATGACCTTCATCTTTGCATAAAAAGCATGTTAATTTCTCAGTTGATATATATATCCAATACAACGTATTATCATAATTAATTTGGATGGAGTCAGGTAACTTGGAAACATCATCCTGATCAATGTAAACTTGTCTCCTGAAGCATAGAATATGACTATAACCAGGCTCAGTCATTCCAGCTCGGATAAACGAGATTTGCGATTTTGTTGCAATGTTTAACTCGGTTCATTTATTTTCTATTATATAATGTAGAATGATTGGACACACGTTAGATAGAAGAATTCGTTTTGCCGGAGATACCAGCGGACGAATTCCAAGAACGTGGTTGTTTATGTTTACAACCTTGTGAGTTGCGAGAAGAGAATTGACAACTGCTTGGCTAGTCAAGTACATGCAAACACGACTGTGTGAGATTCTTGAGGAAAACCAGAGCTTGCATGGATCAATTAACTTTCCAATGGCTATGTTATATTCCTTGATATTGATTCCTTCCACTGAGTCTATGACGATGGCTTGTTCTTTCTTCGGAAAAATTCCATTTTGGGCTGCTTGGGCGTAGGTAGACATTGTTGGTGAAGTAACAGTATTGCTTATTGAACGTTGAGAATGGGCATCCCCGATGTCGGAAGTGCTCATTAAAGATGACTTATATTCCCCACAGGGAAATATACCCAAGGACTACGTCCCAGGGAGAAAAACACAGTAACTTTAACGCAAAGACATTATACGTATACAGAAATAGAATCTATAGACTCGTCAGCACAAGCGTCAACAAACACGACCGATTAGCACGGTGGTTGAGACGGAACTCCCTTCCACGCTTCTCCGAGCTCGCGTTTCGGTGGACCGAGTAGCTGAAACGCGAGCCGGGAGAAGCTGAGCCAACGATGGAAATGATCAAGATCCGCTAATGTAAGTTTAATTAATTATTTACAATTCAATCAAATATGTTTTTTATTTAAATGTATTAGATAATCAAATATTTCATAAATTCAATTTTCCTAACTATACGATCTATTTAAGCAAGTACAGTTTTTAAATATGTTAAATTTTGAAACAAATCAAGTTTGAAACAAATATTTTTTTATTAGTTAACATCTTTTTTTAACAGAATCTTGCAAGAAGAATTGTCTAAACAAAGTATATTTTTGCTCAAATAAAAGTTTTCGTATAAACATCCTTTTATAAACAGAATTTTCTAGGTAAATTAAATTGTTTCAACAAATATAATTTTTTGAACATGTAAATAATCTGTATTATTTTTTAAATAGGTTTGAGTAGATTATAATACATATTTAAATAGAGTAAAAAAAACCTTCAAATTTGAAGAATAAAAAGCATTTTCCTATTTGCAGAATCATCGCTGTGATCGCTGCCTGCCAAAAGGTCAATACTTCCTCCATCGGCTTTCACCTAGTTAATTGTTATTGCATCCCTATCAATAGTTGTTATGTATTATAATAATTATTTATTTGTTTTGTTGGTGTTTTAATGAAAACTTGTGAAATCCACAATAAAAAATAACATTAATTATGGTACGTATAAATGTATACATGTACTATTTGAAATACTTTGAACAAACTTTGTTTAATCTATACGATTCGTAACACAGACTTTTCTCTTTGTCACACAGACCGTTCTCTTCGATCATCAGTTCGCGACTAGCCTTGTCTCGATGATTCGCGATCGCGTGCGACGCACACGCGACTTCTACACCATCTAGGTGTTTCACGCGTGAATCATGTCGCGAAGTGCGACATCGGACCACATGTTTTATATTATTTGGATTATATTTGTCTATGTATTATAATATTTGTTTTTGAGTGTGTGTGTAATAAATGATATTAATTTGTGATAACAAATGATTTTTTGGTTTTCGATTAATTGTTGTGTTTCGCCTTTCTTTTATTTTCCAGTCCATAGTTAAATTCCGACTTTTAAACTAAATATAATTTCTAAAAGTCCTAAGTAAATAGTACCTTGTACATACATTTTCTAGTTTGTTGGAAGTAGAGCTTAAATGTTGTTCGATCTTTTTTGTTTAAATAAAAAATAAAATTAGTTAATCTGTACAACATGTCTACTTCTGCAATCGTGTCTTTTATTTGACCTTATTAAATAATTATATTTTGCAGTTATTTTAATACAGGATATTTCCTTCATTTCGTGAAAGAAATGAATCTTAGTTACATATTTTATATGTATAAAAGACGATGTACGTTATTGTCCGGACTGAGTGTGGAGACAGGTTCTTGTCCGGACTAAAAGAGATGATGGCAGCCAAAAGTGGCACGGCCAAAACCCGGGCGTGAGCACTCTCATATACTGTCTGGTTAAAACAAACGTATTTAAACCGACAGTTCGTCGGAAGCCGAAGCATACACTCAGAAGGGACGGGCCCCCGAACTACATCTCCGGCATTTCTCCGCTAGCGAGCGCTGAAGTCTGTTTCTTCCATGGACCTAATGGTTTCTTGTCGTCAGTTGTCGATCAATCGTCAGTCACCCGGTGGTTCAGTCACTGTATCGGTAAAACAGTGTTGCCGGCTGACAATGATGCTGCGTTGGTGTGCTCGAGTGAGAGTGTGTGGCACAGCTCACCGCTCGGGAAGCGTGTATGTGTGCTTAGGCGGATTGCAACTCTGCAAGGGTCCGGCTCCAAATGTTATTCGTAAAAAAGATCAATCTAGCGGGCAAGCTCGTAAAAGTGGCCTACTTTTGCGTTTCCGAGGGGTAATTTACATTAATCGGCAGCGCGATGTCTGCTCGGGGCGCTCTGTAAGGGCCGCGGACAAGAGTAAAGTGCCCTTTAAATAGTCGTGCTGGAGAAATCGGAAGTTGTGCTGACTTGTTCTAGGCTAGCACAACTCAAATATATGATTATGTGCTGTTTGGATAATTGTTACTAACTTAAATGTTAATTAGGTGTCCAAAACGATTATTTACCATAACTTCTGTATTTATTATTTTTATGAAGTAATACCGTGGCACAATCTTAGCACAACTTAGCATAATTGAGAAAATTGAAAAAAATGAAAAGTGGGGGGCTACTAAAAAAATCGTTTTATCAATTTTTAGTCTTATTTTTGATATTACAGCTGTAATATTCGAGCACAATATAGCACAAACTTAGCACAACTGTTGAAAGTATTTAATTTAACAAGTGGGGGGCTAACTTCTAGGAGGTAACTCACTGCTTGTTAGAAGAATTTGAATATATTTAATGTACAACACGTGTCATACACATACAAAAATCTATTATAGCTTACTACAACTGCGGAATGGCTATCTGTTAACATGGACGATCTTTTTCGTTAACTGTGAACGTACTGCTGCGCGCGCATCCTAACTCTAACCTATGCTTACTAATATCCCTATGCAGCACATGACGCTAACATTCACCTACTACTACGCGACAAATACCATCAATTATCAAGGAATACTGTTTGTGCAGAGAACTTCAGGAGGATAACTGGAACTATCCTGAGGAGGATATACAATGAGCGACGAGCACAAAAGAACGGAACACTTGTTGATGCACTTTCGAGCAATCCAGAGTTCGTTTATTTAATTGCATTAGTGGTTGAACACTCCGTAACGAAATTGTCTGTTGTAAACGTGCGTTAGATAAATGTCGAATTCGGAACTCGATGAATTTTGCGTATATTGTATAAAGAGAATAAAGCGTAGAAGCGATAAGCGCGCGTGTTTCCTACGATGGGTCTCGATATAGTACTCCGTGGTCCGCTATGTCGAAGACAATAATCCAGACTGTTATGAAGATGAGCGGTCGACACAGTTTTTCTTCGTCAAGTCGCGTAGCGCTCCCGCGACGCAACGCCGAATTACATGACGACTTTCGCGGAATTATAATTAGCGGGAGTTTGAATACGAAACATACCGCCCGCCTTCGATGTACGCATCCAATAACAAAGAAACGATTTATACAGTCATTCGACGCATTAATTTCAATTGTAGAAATGAAACCACCCGCCTTGATACATGTGCGTTTTAACGAAGTGTGGTGAGTACAAGTCTCTCACTGTTATAATTTATTGGATTTATGGTTCGGGTACATTATCGGTTTCGCGCGAGAGTTCCTCGTTGATGTCAACGGGAAGAAAGCAGAGTTTTACAATTGGACGTTTGCATTCCGAATTGACGGTCTTAACAGTAACGACGCGAGTAATACCGTCCGCTCCTGGATGACATTGAATTATACGTGCGAGCTCCCATTTGCAGGGTGGCGCGAGGGTGTTTCGAAGAAGGACAATTCGACCCACCGTCGCGAGTCGATTCGCGGTGCGCCATTTTGGACGCTGTTGCAGCGAATGGAGGTAGTCAGTCGACCATGCTTTCCAGATGCTCTCATACACTTTCCTTAATAATTGCCACCGAGTCAATCGCGAATCATGCACATCCAAGAGCGTAGCGGAGGGTACTGTAGTAATCGCTGTGCCGGTCAGGAAGTGACCGGGCGTGAGCGCAGTATAATCGTCAATATTATCCGACGACGGAGCGATCGGACGGGAGTTCATACAGGCCTCAATTTGAGACAGTACTGTGGTCAGTTCTTCAAACGTGAGAGTGGTCGCGCCGATCACTCGTTTCAAATGCTATTTTAGACTTCGGATACCGGCTTCCCACAATCCGCCGAAATGCGGAGCGGAAGGGGGAATGAAATGCCAAGCGACTTGATCACTCGCAAGCATGTTTCGCACCGTCGGGTCGCGTGTCGCAGCTCCGAAAGCCGCGGTCACTTCCTTATCGGCGCCCTGAAAGGTAGTTCCGTTATCGCTATACATGGCGACCGGTAGCCCACGACGCGAGCTGAACCGATCATAACATGCCATGGACGCAGCAGTGGTGTACGATCCCACCAGTTCGATGTGTACAGCGCGTGTTGTCATGCAGACGAACAATGCAATATATGCTTTTGTGGACTTGTGTCCGCGTCCGGAGGTGGTTCGTACCGGGATAGGGCCCGCATAATCCACGCCGCAACGTAAAATGTTCGTTCGGCGCGAGTAACGCGTACCGACGGAAGGTCTCCCATTAACTCGGACGGGATTGTGGCACGTTCGCGCGCGCATCGAACACATCGATGTATCACCTGACGCACCGTAGGACGTGCTCGAAGAAGCCAAAAATCTTGTCTTTATTTTGCAAGCGTGAACTGTGAACCTGCATGTAATAACTTTACATGCAGATGGTTAATTAAGAGCAAGACTAGAGGATGCGACGAAAGGAGAATAGGGTGCTTTGTATTTTCCGGTAATGCCGCATTGCTCAGCCGCCCACCCACGCGAATCAGTCCCTCCGAATCAAGATACGGGTTCAATGATATTAATGGACTTTGTCGCGAGATCGGAAGACATTGTTTCAAACGTTGTACTTCGTTTGGATATACCGTTTTTTGTATGTACCGCAGCCAGAACGTTCACGCCTTTTGAATCTCCCCGAAAAGCAGTGCACTAGCTTCGGAGAACGTCGCTGAATGCCCGTCCTTTGCTAAATCTAACGATCGCGAGCGAGGACGAGGTGACCGGATTTTCGAAATGAATCGTAACACATATGCTGTTACGCGAAGCAACTTGGGCCAGCTGGAATATCGTGTAGCTAAATCCCATGAGTGTGGAGCTGGAACCATATGAAGGGATGCAGGGACACTTTCCTCTAATGAAGTCGTGCCATCGAGACATGGCACGGCGCAAGGCCACGAGGTAGGGGCTGAGAGAAGCCACGTCGGGCCATTCCACCATAATGAGTGGTTCAAAAATTGAGGGACACTCATTCCGCCCGAGGCACAGTCGGCGGGATTTTCCTCGGACGGCACGTGATGCCATTGACATTGTGGCACGAGTTGCTGAATGTCCGAAACGCGGTTTGCAACAAACGTCTTCCAGCGAGACACTGGTTGACTTATCCAAGCGAGGGTGATCGTGGAATCGGTCCAACCGTACACCTCACAGTGAATTTCTCCGAACGACGTTCGGATGAATGTTATGAGACGAGCTAGGAGCAAAGCTCCGCACAGCTCAAGTCGCGGAATTGATAAGGACTTGAGCGGAGCTACTTTAGATTTTGCCGCGAGAAGAGAAACGACAATATTTCCCGTTTCTGTAGTAACTCTCGAATACACTACAGCCGCGTAGGCGTTTTGAGAGGCGTCCGCAAAACCATGTAATTCTACTTTTCTTTGAGTGCGAAACGTATTCCATACTTCGCGAAGTTCTGGCGGGATTTCGTCGTCCCAACCACAATTCTGCAACCATAGGCGTTGCGTCATTATTTTTGCTACGATGACGACAGGAGCGGCCCAACCAAGTGGATCATAAAATCGCGCAATAGTCGATAGAATTTCCCGTTTAGTTGTCGGAAGATCCTGAGTAATCTTGACCTCAAAGCGAAAAGAATCGGTTTCGGGATTCCATATTATTCCGAGGACCTTCAGATTATCATCGGGTGACAGCGGTTTACTGACAGCAAGACCATGATCGGTGGGGTCAATGTCCGCAATTAACGCGGAGTCATTACTAGCTCACTTCCGCAATGCAAACCCTCCTGCTTTGAGCAGGGCGGTGACTTGGTCGCGAGTTTGTCGCGCTCGATTCGGATCGTCCGCGCCGAACACGCAATCATCAACGTAAATTTGATCGCGAAGGACTGACGGCGCGAGAGGATATTTTGACCCTTCGTCCCGCGCAAGTTGTTGTAGCACACGTAACGCGAGATAGGGTGCGGGAGCCGTACCGTACGTGACGGTCAAGAGTCGGAAATGTTGGATCGGAGCTGAGGGAGAGGATCGCCACAAAATCCGTTGATAATCAATATCTATGGGATCGACGAGTATTTGCGGGTACATTTTCGCGATGTCGGCGATAAAAACATATCGGTAACGGCGCCATCGTAGAATGACAGCGGCTAAACCCGTTTGTAGTTTGGGCCCGATCAATAAGTGATCGTTAAACGAGGTCCCATTTCCTGTTTTCGCGGAAGCATTGAATACGACTCGAAGTCGGGTTGTAGCACTGTGCTCTCGAATAACCGCGTGATGTGGAATGTATACGGTTTGATTTGACGGGCCCGGCTGGTCTTTAATCTCGACCATATGTCCGAGCGCCGCGTATTCGGTTAAGAATTTCGAATATTCCGCGAAATGGTCTGGAGTTCGCTGCAGACGATTCTCGTGCCTTTTGAACATAGTCATTGCCGCGGGAAGTGAAGGTCCAATATGAATTGGAGGCCCATCGATAAATGGCAAACGAACGATGTATTGTCCCGTCGAAGTCCGCGCATGCGTGCGTTGAAAATGATCTTTACATTTAAACTCGGCGGGGGAGAGACGCGTAACAGACGGTAATTCCTCTGCTTCCCAGAACCGACGAAGTTCGGTATCTAAATTCTCCGATACGTTACAATGGAAGATCCCGAATGTTGCCGGAACAGTTGCCGATGGAACGGGACCGGAAAGGATCCAGCCTAACGTCGTGTTTTGCGCTGTAGGTTCGTTATCTGTCACTTTTCGTAACCCATCCAATAGGAGTAGTCCGTAGTGATCAGCTCCGACAATTAACTCTATTGGATCGTTACTAAAGGGATTTTCGTCCGCCAATGTCAGATTTCGAATATGCGAGAGCGGATGAGCGGTCATCACGCGACTAGGTAGGTAGTTCGACAAAGATCTAAGAACGTAAGCGGTGATAGAATATGCCGCATCGGTGTGGCATGATGCGACGGTACATGTTGTCGTCGAGTGACACGCAACTGCATTATTACCGATTCCGGTTATACTCACCGCGACACGAGACCGCGGAAGTCGCAACCGTTGAGTCAAATTTTCCGAAATTATTGAAACGACCGAACCCTGATCGAGCAAAACTCGAACTTTCTCGGAACGGCCCGATGGTGATTGCAATTCGACCCATGCCGTCGCGAGCAGTACTTGTTGTGACGCGGTGATTCGAGGAACAGAGCAAGAAGCGACATGAGCGGTAACATTGTTATCTACGGCTGTTGTTACCGACGCGGTATTGGTCGCTGACGCGTGACTGTGCGATGACACGGTCGAATTGTCGAAGTGTAACAAGGTATGATGTCGCTTGTTGCAGATGTGACAGTTATACGAACTGGAGCATTTTTTAGTTGCGTGATGCGGACTCAAGCAATTTACGCATCGGTTAGTTCCCTTTACGAAATCGAATCGTTGCATGGCGGATTTACTTTTAAATGAAGAACATTTGCTGAGCGTATGATTCTCTTTACAGAGGTCACACACGCTTTTGGAGATCGCAGCGTTATGTAAACACGTGACACGAACGCGATTCGATTTCGCTTTCGAAGACTCTGGTGGTCGTGATGCCGTTTCCGACGTAGATGGCGCGATGATTCCTAACGCGCGCACTCGTGCTTGTAAAAACATATCGAGGTCCGAGAATTTCGGGCACTGCGTATCATTACCCAGATGCAACTCCCAAGCCTTACGCGACTCGGAATCTAGCTTGTTTGTAACAAAGAAAACAAGCCAGTCATCCCATGCATCAACCGGACGTTCGAGTTTTGTCAAAGCTTTAATTGCTATATTGGCTTTATCACGTAGACGTCGCAGTTGCGCTGCATCTTCCGAACAAACTTGTGGAAGATCATGTAACGTTCTTAAATGTGTTGCTACTAGTAACCGCTTATTTTCATATTGCTCGACAAGAAGACCCCACGCGACGGTGAATCCGGCGTCGGTAATCGCGATATTAGTGATTAGATCACTAGCTTCCCCGTTTACGCACGACAACAGATATTGAAATCTAGATACATTTGATAGACCTCGGCGTTTGATTATCATCGCTTGGAAGCGATCTCGGAAAATCTCCCACTCACTGATGGCTCCGGAGAATGACGGAAGATTCATTGTAGAAAGGCGATTTCCGGCATCATCGAGGTGTACTGCAGGCGATGCAGAAGAAGTCGCAGTTACTGCTATGGGAGGCTCTTGATCGGTCGGCTCCAATCCAGAGAGCGCGTCCGCTCAAGGGCACGCATTGTCAAGGGCACGCTCAACCACCCGAAAGGCGTCGATTTGTTGACGAAGCAACGACTTGAGGTCGCCCATTTTTGTAGCTGTTTATTGTTTCAACCTTCAATTCAAATATGTTCCAACCGTTGTCGTCCGTTGAACGAATTTTGCTTGCTTCTTCCATTCTTTAGCTCGTCAATCTCACTGAAATCCGGCTCGAAGGACCATTATGTTTGTGCAGAGAATTTCAGGAGGATAACTGGAACTATCCTGACGAGGATATACAATGAGCGACGAGCACAAAAGAACGGAACACTTGTCGATGAACTTTCGAACAAACCAGAGTTAGTTTATTGTGCTGCACTAGTGGTTGAACACTGCGTAACGAAATTGTCTGTTGTAAACGTGCGTTAGATAAATGCCGAATTCGGAACTCGATGAATTTTGCGTATATTGTATAAAGAGAATAAAGCGTAGAAGCGATAAGCGCGTGTGTTTCCTACGATGGTTCTCGATATAGTACGTCGTGGTCCGCTGTGTCGAAGATAATAATCCAGACTGTTATGAAGATGAGCGGTCGACACACAGTTTTTCTTCGTCGAGTCGCGTAGCGCTCCCGCGACGCCGGATTACATGACGACTTTCGCGGAATTATAATTAGCGGGAGTTTGAATACGAAACAAATACGAATTTGAATATTGAGGAAAGACGATGTTCACACTTTATTTTGCGTACCTGTTGCCTCGTGGGCCAACGGCTAACTGACTCGCGTCTCGGACGCCTCGACCGCTACGCGCTCACACGCACATAAGTCTCATCGGAAACACCTGCAACTAGAAAAAACGTAAACAAACGCTCCCGCCTAGTCCTAGACTTCGGGGAAATACAAAAACGTAAAACACGCGCTCGTCGTTCGACTTCGTAAGAAACATACAATTTAACACCAGACACAACATATTTTTATCTCCAGCACAACACACTGCATTGCGACGAGGTATTCAATAGAGTTTGATTATGCTTTTGATTTCAAAAAGGCAAAAATAGTAGAATAAGAAGCCAATTTACACCAAAGGATTTTATTAGAAACAATTCACATGATTAAATATTAGATCATAAATCTTAGGTATGAAATACCTAAGGCCGCTATTAGAGGAGGCCACTGGTGGCCCAACTCGGTTGTGCCACCAGTGGCTCAGCACGTCGTGGGGCATTGAATCATATGGAGCCTATTACACGAGGACACTTGGTGGAGCCACCAAAAATTGTTGCCGATCTGGTGGACGGCATCGACAACCGGCCGGGCAACATTTGGTGGCGCCGCCACAAGCCGGGGCATTGATTTGAGTGTAGCCTATTAGACAAAGCCACCAAAGTTGCGCCACCAGAATCACGAATACATGAACAATTGACGACATTGACGTTCAAATTACCACCACATTTATCGTAAAATCTTTATCGGAACGCTTGCTGGTACCACCTGAACCGATTCATAAAAGCTGTTCAATTCGGTGGCGCCACCAAGTTGCCGATTCATTAAATGTGCCGAGACACTGGTGGCGCAACTCGGTTGCGCCACCAAGTGTCCTCGTGTAATAGCGGCCTAAGATACATGAATATTACGCAATATTACTGAACCAGTAATGTTTTATGATGAATTTTTCTAACAAATAAAATCTGTTTGTTTGACACGGAAACATTATAATTCGCGAGACCAGCGAGCGAAACAAAGCCGGTACGCATTGTGTCCGCGAACAATAATATTTGGTAGCTACGATAGACGCGTGCCTGTGTCTTCGTACGCAATTCGAGGTGATCAAGTGGTGGGGACCCCCTTTTACCTCTGTCGATGTGCTCCAGCGACGGTGATCGCGAAAGACAATATTGTAAGAACGATTGCGAATAACACGAAAACGAACTAGTTCAAGCGAACCGCTAATCAACGCGAACCATCCGGGACTAGGATACGTTGTATATAATTAAAACTTTGTAATTATATTGTTACTCCTTTTTCTTAAAATAAAAATCAGTGCTACTACAAACACTGTTAAAGGTTTGAAATACATTAAAAGTAGATTGAATGTCAATTTATAAATTACCACAACTTCGTATGGTATACAAACAGTGGAAACTTGTTGCTTGGATTTTTCACGGTTCATATTTACCGCCAAATATTGATTGGCCAATGGGTCGACCTATGTTTTCTGATTCATTGCCTCTTCAAATTCTAACGTTTGTCCTCAGTTCGTATATCACAGGCATGGAATCAACATGTGTTATCAAGTTGTAAAGAGTTTAAAATAATTCGTTCACTTAGCAAGTAGGTTTATTTGTTCTTAGAACATTTGGTTTTTTGTGCGGAACGCAACATAAATGACACTTTATATTAATTAATAATTTTTACAGACGCAATTACATGAAAATTTTTCTTGAAAATGGTCTAAATAGTTGACCGAAACGTTGAAAATTTTGTAGTAATTTGCAAAATTGCTTAGGTAGTAGCATCAGATCGAACCAGTGCGCTGAAAACATTAATATACGTTATTAAAACACATTATATTTTTGTACATATACTTTATTTTTTAGTTATTTTAAGAAATGTGTGCTATCTTTTTGAGGCACCGACGTTTCGTTTAATGTTACATGTTTTTCAATGAAATTCTTTCTTCTCGTAATGAATGCATAGAAACATATTGATATAATCTATTATTCTTATTAGCCAGCATCAAGGTCACAAACAATGTAACATACGTCTTGAAAAGTTAAAAAACCATTTGTCTGTATAATGTGCTGTCTTTTTGTCGCGGAGTGTAGCAACTTACGCTTGTGCGTTTTGTCATGTTCCATTGACAAAGGTGCATTGACTCTAACCGTAAATATATTAGCGTAGGATTGAAGGCCATCAACTTACGAATCAATTCAACGCAAATTCTTCGTCCTCTTTTGGTGAAACAATTGATCTTCGTCTACATAAGCCAAGGTAATCGTCGACTCAACGTCCCCTTAATTATGAGACTCGAGACACCTTCGCCACGAGCCATTCCGCGCCAAAAATTCCATAGAATTTGATATTTCGAGGACCATAGGATTTTTTAAAATTCGACAGATTTATTGTGTCTTGAGAAATTAAGTTTCGCCGAATTTTTGCAGCCTGTTAAGCGCGAACGATTTATTATTTCAAGTAACGTGAATTGTTTCAATTTTTTGTTCGATTTATTCTAACATGATCGCAAATTGTGTAATGTTTCAATAATTAATTCATTTAACAAAAGAAAAACAGTTAAAGGTGCGATATACAAGCTGGGACATAACTATGTCTACTTTGAATATTGCCTTTATTTGTAATAATATGAAAAAATGTTATCAACAAAACTTACACAATATAGAGGGGGGCATATTGCGACACAAACATTTTCTGCGTTGATGGAGGAATAGAGGAGATTTCAAGGTCACATTGATATATTTTTTAAGGGAACACCTACTTTCTGTATCATGAATCGATAGACCATCGAATTCTGAGTAAAAATATATTGACCTCCACATGTCCTAAATCTAATATTTAATGAGATGTTATCGAAATAATGTTCTTTCTTCTTTGAATAATATCTCGTTAACTAATTAGGTTTGGGTTATATGAAGGTCAGCACTTTTATACTCATAATTTGATACTCTATAGATCTATGGTATAAAAAATAGGACATTCTAGTTTAAAAAATTAAAGTGACCTGGAAATCTTTTCTATGTGTCCACTCATACTCCAGTCAACGAAAAGTTGGAGAGGGAAATAGAAGGAACACAATTTTCAACTTTGGGTATTTGTTTGGACTAGTGAGAAGGTAAACATACTAAAAGTCCCCACTCCTAGAAGGTAAGCGGGGTACGGGGGGCACTTAGAAGGCCCCCTTTTACGGTTTTCCGCTTATATCTCGGAAAGTATGTGTCCTAGCGACAAGACCATTGCATACAAAATTAAAGCTGACAAAATGTGCCACAAGATTGATTTGATACAGTTTTCGCTATCTCACATAGTTTCCGAGACATCCGCGCTCAAAGTTTACTAATTGTGATGAAGCTAGTCAAATAAGGTAAAAATTTCTTTTTCAAGCGAGATATCGAAAAACTGAATGGAATCAATCTCATAGCACATTTTTTAGATTTAATTTTGTATCGAATGGTATTATCGATAGGACACATAGTTTCCGAGATATAAGTGGAAAACCGAAAAACGTGACTTCTACGTAACCCCCTGTAGCCCATTCACCTCCTAGGAGTAGGGACTTGTAGTATGTGTTGGGGACTGCGGTTACTCCAAAATAAAAAGGACACGTGTAAATTGTGTAGTTTAATGTAAGAGTTGTGATGTTGCACACTGCACGGACAAAACGCGAGTGAGCCATCAGAAGAAGGTAAAAGAAAAAGAATAGGATCACATGAAATAAAACATAATCGAACAGTCGCGGGGAAGCGGCCCGCTTCTGCTGCGCACGCATCAGATCATACGCAAATAAACGCATGAAGTATGTGTGACTTTTATGTCACTCCAACAGTATGTTTACCTCCTAACTAGTCCAAGCAAAGCGTCAAAGTTAAAAATTGTGTTCCTTCCATTTCCCTGTACGTCCCCCATATGAGCATTCATTGACTGGACTATCACGCAGAAAATGATTTATAATATGTGTTACGTGCTGAGAGTCCCTAATTTTTGGTCAATCCATTTAAGGAATTTTCCTGGGGTAAGGGTTATGATGACAGTGACCAAAAATGTAAACTACACACACACACGTTTATTTACAACTGAAACTTCTGCAGAATTGCTCGGTACAAAGATTTTCAGAGAACTAAACTCCCCCGCTAGAGATCTCTCGGTTTTGAAGGGAAGCTTCCCTCTCCTGTCTTCGGGGTGGTGGAAAAATGCGTGGGGAAGGAAAAATGGAAATGAGGATAGGTCTTGAGGATTTCCAGACGGGCCCACCCGCGATTAGGGAACTGCCCTTTTCGAGCCATCGAAGACATGAACCAGACGCACGCACTTTGGCACTTGGGCATCCCCGAGTGTTGAACCTCAAGTGATGCGCCCGGTTTCCCAAAATTGCACCAACCCCGGGTAGCCCGTCGCTATACAGGGTGTTTGGTTACAGGTTTATTACTTCCCCGAAGCCAAGAGAGTTCGCCAGACTCGCAGGTTATGGACGTGACACCTTCCCCCTTAGGATCAAACACGCAGGGTGATTCGTCGATACGGTAATTCACGTTGAAATTCCCGGTACCGCCGATTACTACCCGCCAAATTAATTTTGGGTAGTAAATTTAATGTTCAGTTGTGTACGTTCGTATTTATGATATCGCGTTTCGTCCCAGATCTGCTAGCGGATTCATCAGTAAGGCGTCTAACAAATCCTGCCTTATATGCGTAGGATCTCGTCTGATGCGATCCGCTTGTTCTTAGCCTTGGCTACTGGGAGATCAAGAAAGAATCTGAGTGTTCGTTTGATACTAAGAACTGAATAAAGTGTCACGATGCGAGCTTCGAAAACGACTGACGAGAGCTGAACTTCTAGCCGTCGCGCGTTTTCAAAAGTCCCTCTATGTATTCGAGAGGGCGTCTCTGAGAGGCCCCTCTATATCGGCAGAGGGGATGCCGCGTGACGAGCCTTCTATGTAGTGAGAAGGTGTCGTTGTGAGGACTCTTCTATGTATGTGAGAAAGAGTGTTCCTCGATTGGGCATCAGTTGAATATCGCCTATTGCCTTTCGATTTGAAATGCACGGATTGGTTCTGACAAAACAGCATCTACCAATCAGAACACTATGGTCGTTCTGCGTTTCCTTCCAGAGGCTCCCAAGGTGGCCTGACTGGAAGGCGGAGTGGGGTGATACTCAACACGTGTAATACATTGTCTCTGTGATTTCGGAACTGTATCTTAACCACTTCGTTCTCGCTGACGCGTTATGTCGCGACGTTGATATAAGTACGTACAGTAAATGCTCGTTCGTTGCGCAGAATCTACTATGCGCTCGTTGCGACGTGCCCTACCCACTCCACTGCCTGTCAACGCCGAGTCGGCCGAGCCGGCCGAGTTGCTCCGCACGGCGGCAACGATTGATGTCAGCTCGGGTATATCGGTGTGAACACCACAACATTGACTCAAGTGAATCAAGTACTAAAACTTCTTAATTTCCATTAGGCTTTTATGGGACTTTCACTAACTTATTTCTGGCATTTTTCTGATTAAAATGATACCAAACACGATAATGCAATTTCAATTTTACATGTTTAATGGTTTCATTGACGGTTATGGAGTAATGTACTGTAGGACATGGAAGAGGATATGTAGCAAGTGAAAAGAAAGAGAAACTGTAATGTTTATTTATAAACATATGCTACATATGGTATGTGTTAAATGTATGATAAATTATTAATTATGCTTCACATGTAGAGTAAATATTGGCCAAATTATATCGTGTTTGGTATCATTTTAATCAGAAAAATGCCAGAAATGAGTTAGTGAAAGTCCCATAAAAGCCTAATGGAAAATGAACAATTCCATCACTGCCATTACATATATTGTAAAAACTCGCGGGCCTTTAAATTGTGCCGGCGACGGCGACACGCTTCGGTCACGCGATCCGAAGTCACTCTGTCCTTCTCTACGTTCGGCTCTCTATTGAAGTCTCGCTCGGCGCGGTCGGCGTGTGTCTAGACGCAGTCATAAATCAAAAAAGGCTTCCCTATTCGCTCGTTGCTCCCTCAATCCCCAGGCATCGTCGCAACGAACGACAAATTACTGTATATGGTTACAGACGTGTTATGACGCGCTGCCGATACCCTCTGTACAGATCAGAGACGTGTTATCACGCGACGCAATACCGTTCGTGCGGTGCTACAGACGACATATCTCGCGTGCTTCATTATTACATGGGCTTTTTCGAAAAAATGTTAAGGTTAACATTGCAATGTTTCCGGCTGGAAATGGACAGAAAAAGAATAAAATTGCTTTCAGAGTAACATTTTTTCGAAAAAGCCCATATAATAATGAAGCACGCGAGATATGTCATCTGTAGCACCGCACGAACGGTATTGCGTCGCGGGATAACACGTGTGTGGCACCGGCACAAGTGACATTGCGTCACGCGATAACACGTCTCTGATCTGTACAGAGGGTATCGGCGGCGCGTCATAACACGTCTGTGACCTTATACGAACGGTATCGACGTTGACGACATAACATGTCCGGGGGAACGAAGTGGTTATAGAACTCAACCGCCTATCCTTGAACCGTCTTTGACGAACGCTGGGCTCTTTCGGCCCATGCCTTTATGACTGTGGACATTGTTACCCCGGCCGATGTTGGAATTACTGCAATTTACAAAGTATTTAAATTGCCGTTTGGCTTTCATTTGGGATCGTCACCAACTAGAAATTTTGCTTAATCCTTAAACCGGTTTCTTAGTCACGAATAGACCATAAAAAACAGGTACGACGGACATCCTCCGTGGATTTACGATACTTTACTTGAAATGCGAACTTTTCATAAAAGGGGCACGAAAGTAGACCCCTGATAGTGTCACTCGTTCTCGAGGATATGCGGTTCTTGTGGAGGAATACGGTTCTTTGCGACGGAACACAGGGGTTAATACCTCGAGTGTTTGATGGACAAAGGCGGTTTACAGTAATACCTGCTCGACGAAATACGAATGATATAATACGACTCTTAATGGTACTATACACAATACTTAACACTATCGAGAATAATGAAACACAATAATAATAATAATAGTAATAATAATAATAATAATAATAACATGATGGAGTGATTATCTGCTAATGGTCGCGGTGTGAGCTAACTTCAACTTATCCATATGTACTATCTGAGCCTTTCCGTTAACGAAGATTTTTACATTATTGTTTCCTAATACCTCATGTATTCTATACGGACCCGTGTAGTTGTCGGATAATTTCTCACGCTTTGGTTCCTTAAGTAGGAATACAGGATCGTTGGGTTGCAAAATTTGAGGATTAATCTTTCGGTCGCAATACGTCTTAGATTTTAACTTAGATCCTATTCAATTATCGCGAGCTATCTGCCTCACACCATGCATTGTTTGGATTAGGTCGGTTAGATAATCGCTGTAAGTTCGCATGCGATCTTCATCATATGGTTCGCTGGATGATTGGCGGGCGATTTTTCCGAACACCAGTTCGTAAGGAGTGAATCCCGTGCTTTCATGGACGCTGGTATTATAAGAGAATGTTGCAAGCTCTGTGAATTCGTTCCATTCATGGCGACTGTCTACGTATTGTTTTACTCCGTTAGTACCGCATGCGATCGTTCTAATGAGCGTTAGACTGGGGATGAAAAGCTGTAGTTCGATATTGTGTTACGCGAAAGTATTTTGACAGATTTTTTAGTAGTAAGCTAGTGAAATTTGCGCCTCTATCTGTTAATATCGCCTTAGGGGGCCGAATATAATAAAAAAACGCTTAACGAGGGCCTTGGCTACACTTGTGGCATTTCCGGACTTCATGGGTAAGGCTTGCGACGTTGTCCCTTTTCCGCACGGTTTTCTGGCCGGCGAAAATGGTCAACACCCGAGAATTTACAGCCGCTGAGGACGGGCCGTGCGCGGCCGTCGAGGAAGTCGAACACGAGCTTCGAATCTTCTCCTGATCGCAGACGGAATTAGACGACACGAACGGCCAGGAGTTCGAACACAGCGGATAACGGGGACAGCCCTCACGGCAGGACGGATCTCGCAGGTCGGAAATAAACTCGACAGTTCGGGCTCGAATTGATTTATTCGTCATCTAACGTAAAATTACAGGTGGGCGGCCACGTGGCCGCGACCCGGGAGCCCGCGCTCTTCGTACAAGATTGCGAAAGGTGGAGGTTCGCTGCGCGGTTGTCGTACAGTGTTTTAACGCACGTCGGCATCGTCGTACAAAGCCGCGATCTGAATAAACCCCGGACGACGGGATCGCACGTAGCGCAGGTGAACGGCGCGGTATGGGACCGTAACGTTGCGGCGTTTCGATAGTCGGCGCGACACAAGATTCGAGACACTTTGCGATTATTCTCACGGAATGCGACTCCTCCGAGGAAACTTCCGTAACCGCAATACCCGGGGAAAACTCTCGAAAACCTAACCTCAAAACGCGAAGATTCGAGGACGGAACGAGAAGCGTTCGTCCTCGCGCGACTAAGGTCGAGCCACCCCGCAAAGAAATAACCAAATCGATCACTGGCTCACTCACCGTTTCGCCGTGATTTACGGAGGCCTAATATTCGGAAGCGAGGTAGAATAGCTCCCGGGAAGCCGTCTCCGCGTGCTGCTAGGCTCGTGGACACGCTTCGATCACTCACGGGACCTCTCACTGGCACGACTTCTCTGCTGGCCGATGGAATTCACGGAATTCGCACGGAAAACTCGCGAGGAGACTATTGCGTCGCATTAGGCGGTATTTCGCACGGTAGATTACCGGTGTGCTTCTTGCTACGAAAGCCAGCGCGACAGTGTCGCATTGATTTTCGATTGCGCGGCGGCTCGATCCTTCTTCCTCCCTCTCGACTCGTTGCCGAATTTTCCCGATTGGCGCATAACGCGTATTCGGCATCCTAGCTACCAGGATCGTCCCTACTAAGGTCCCTGGGCCCCAGACCATAACGCGAATACGGAATCGGAGGCTCGTCCTCTCTTGGTTGCGATCACACCACCCACGCCGGAGCTTCAGCGCGATGAGGCGACGTCGGGATCACGAAAGGTCAAGATGACCAGATGTTCGTTGTAAGCTCCTGTTCCTTTGACGCCTCCGGGTTGATCGCCCGGGTGCTCTCGGTCCAAATCATCATTGCCCGTGCACGGGGCTTCCGCAATATTGGCCAGTTCTTTTTCGTTGGGCTCATCTGGTGCTGTATCGGCTTCTCGGAAAACTTCGGTCGGTCAGGGTACCCTTCTTGAGTCCGTGATACGGTCCTGTAAACTTGGCCGTTCTCGGCACGTACGACAGGCGTCAATCATCGATGATCGTTAAGTACGGAATTTCCTTGGGGAACGCTCTCGAATCCTGTGATTCCGTGTCGTGACTCGTGAGAGGGCGGTTCAGTCCTTTTATTATGTCATTTTTGTAACCGTAATTAACGGAAAAGTGACGTCGCAAGATTTGCAATATCACAATACAAAGTTAATTCCATTGTAACAACAACTTAATCGGAAATACACCATTTAAAATCAAAATTACAAAAACCGCCAGAACTTCCTTTCCAACTTAATATATTTACTATATATACTTGTAGGATACTCTTGGATGCCCCCCTCCCGGGGGGGCTGGTGTCCCTTTGGCGGTGCGGGGGGTGGCCCGGCAACCCGAGACGTTACGTCTTTGTAGCGGGGTGTCGGTCACCAGCCGGATACGAGTTCTGAGGGGCGCGTGGGGTGGGGTGGGGAGGGTCGGGGCGTTCGGATGCGCCTCCAACGACCCTCTCTTGCCGGTGACGGCGCCTTCCTGCCCTGGCTGGGCGGGGACCCACGGGTCCTCTGCTCGAGCGGGGCAGAGATGCTCCGAGAGTTGTGGGTGGACCGAGCTGGGGCTCGGGAAGCCCAATCCGAAGGCTCCAGGGATAGGGATACTGGGCGGGTCCCTCCGCCCGGGGTCCAGTTAGAGAGTAGGTATTGGGGGAGCTAACCCTTACCCTCGGGATGCATGTACAGCTAGGAGGTGACCCGTTGAGTTCTCGCGAAATCCGGGCACCTCCTCAATAGCTTAGGAGGGCGTGTGGTTTTAGTGGGTACTCTGGGGGAGGGGATCGGCGAGCTTTGTTAGCTCAGTACAACAGGTAGCTCGATACAACAGTATCAATTACAATGTTAAAAAAATAACATCTAAATTCCTCTACCGGGTTTTCTATAACTTCATCTTCTGCTATTTCGGAATATAATCTTTTTCTTTTTCGAATTCGTTTTTCAGGGAAATGTTCTGAAATATTCAAATTACGTGCTAGCACTTTTGCTTCGTCTAAAAATGTGTTAAATTTTGTTGTTTTTTGGATTTCAGTTTTAATTTTATTGACTGAATTAAAAGCCGAGTCAAGAACAATTGTTTTGGTTGAAATAGTTTATTGATAGCGTTAATTATGGACACTATTGCAAACCATACTATTAAACATAAAATAAATGGCATTTCTTGTATTGAATCCAATAGACTTTTAGCTTCGGATACCGCTGTATTATCGTTACTTACATCAATAAATTCGGCGTTCCGTTTCCGGTTGTGTGAGAGGTTGTGGTAGGTGATTTAGCTGTGCGTGATTTTGGTGTGTCAGAGTAAAGTGAAGAGAAGTGCGAGTGCCGAAAGCTGCTGAGAGGGGTTAGGAGGAGTAGGGATAGGTGGGAGAGAAAGGGATAAGGGTGTGGGAGTGAGAGAAAGGGCAATAGGAAAGGGATAAGTGAACGGAGAGTGTAGGTTAGGTCGCATGGAGATAGACAGGTGGGAGCGAGATAAGAGAGTAGGAGGAAGGTGGCGCGATCTGGGGAGAGAAAAATAGACTAGGAGACGGCTAGATTGAGAAGCGGGAACTTTCGAAAAGGGATAAGTGGGAAAAATTTAAAAGTGTAGGAAAATGGGCGAGAGAAGAGAGATAGAAAAGGGGATGGAGAAGGAGGAAGGGAAGGGAAGGCTGGGGATGGTTTTGAGGGATAGTAACATAGAGCGGTGGTTCAGCACAGAAAGTGTGGACAACGTGGGGAGGAAAAGAGGTTTTGAGAACGTAGAGGGAGGGGGGGGGGGGAGATGCTAAAGCAATTTTTAAAAGAAGCGATACCACGAGAAGGTCTCCGCAAAAAGATACAAGGGGTCAGGGAGGGAACTTTAAAGAACTGGAGGAAATGTTTAGAGGGTCAATGGGGGAGGTGAGGAGGATGAGGGATGAGATGAGGGGGGCAAGGGAGGAAGGGAAATTGTTAATAGATGAATGGAGGAAGGAAAGGGAAAAATGGAGGGAAGAGAGGAGGGAGGAAGAGTTAAATAGGGAAAGGATGAGGAAGTGTTAGAAAGCTTAGAGGGAAGGATAGAAAAGGTAGAGGGGAGAATAGAGGAGATGGTGAGGGAGGAGGGGGAAGGGGGTAGGAGGGTAAAAGAAGAGAGGAGAATGGATTGTTTAGAGGGAAAGTTGGGAAAAGTGGAGGACTGGATAGGTGAAAAGGAAAGGGGGAAAAAGAGGGGGGGATATGGGGCAAAGGGAGAATTAAATCTAGGTGAGAATAGGAGAAGATTAAGGTTACTAGAAATTAAGCAGGACAAGAGGGATAGAGAGGAGAAGAAGAATAATGTAGTAATAAGGAGGATAAAGGTGGAGGATAGTGATATAAAAGTAGAGGTTAGAAAACTGTGGGAAAAGATGGAGTTGAAAGAAGAGGGTATTAATGATATTAGGAAGATAGGGAAAGTTGGAAAAGACGGAAGGGGAATGGTGCTGGTGAAGTTGACGAGTAGGGAAATTAAAAGAAGGGTAATGGAGGGGAAGAAAAAGCTTAGGGGGCAAGAAGAAAGGGTAGACGACGATTTAACAGAAGAGGAGAGGAGGGCAAGGTGCAAAATTGAAAGGGAAGCTGAGAAAGAGAGGAGGGAGGGAAAAATGTTCAAACAGGATACATGAAGTTATGGGTGAATGGGAAGATGAAAAGATGGGATGAGATTGAGGAAAAATGGATGGAGGAGCAGGGAAACGAATAGGAAGGAATCAGGGGGGGATAGGAAGATGAGGGAAGAGTATAAGATTAGTTTCTGGAATGTGGCAGGGCTGTTGAATAAAGACAAGGAATTTTGGAAAGGGATTGGAGATTGGGATGTAATAGTTATGATGGAGACGTGGATGGAAGAGAAGGGGTGGGATAAAATCAGGAAAAGGCTCCCAAAAGGGTATGTGTGGGAGGCTCAATGGGCAAAGAGGGAGGAAAAGAAGGGAAGGGCAAAGGGGGGTATGGTATTAGGTATGGTATGAGGAAGGAATTAGAAATGGGTAGAGGGGATAAAAAAGGTAGGGAGGGGATTATATCGGTGAAGGTGAAAATAGCGGGATATTGGTGGAGGGTGGTGGGGGTATATGTAAATGGGGACTTAGACAGGAAGCTGGATGAGATGGGGGAATGTGTAGAAGCTAGAGAAAAAGGGGTAAGGGTGATTATAGGGGGGATTTTAATGCGAGAACGGGAAGGGAGGGGGGAGAGGTTTTAGAGGAAGGAGGGGGAGAGGGTTAAGAAGCTCTAAGGACGTAAAAGTTAATGGGGACGGGAGGAAACTATGTAATTACATAGGTGAAAGGGGGTGGGGAATTTTGAACGGGAATATAAAGGGGGATGAGGAAGGGGAATGGACATACGTAGGGGCGAGAGGGAACTCGGTGATTGACTACGTGCTGGGGAATGAGGTTACAAGGAAAGGTGTGGGAAAAATAGAGATTGGGGATAAGATTGATTCGAACCATATGCCTATAATAGAATGGGTAAAAGGGGAGATGGGAGGGAAAAAAGGGAAGAAAGGAGGGGAGAAAAGAAGGATGATGGGGAGGTGGTCGGAAGAAGCAGGGGAGGAGTTTAGGGAAAAGTTTGTAATGAGATCAACTGGAGGGGATGGGTCGCAGGAAGACTGGGAAGGGCTAAAAGGGAAAATAAAGGAAGTTATAGGGGAGATGGGGAAAAATGAAAAAATAAAGAGAAAAGGATGGTGGGAAGAGGAGTGTAGAGTAGGAAAAAAGTTAGCGAGGGAGGAGTTAAGGAAGTGGAGAAAGGAAGGTGGGGATGGGTTAGCTTATAGAGAGAAGAAAAGGGAATACCAGAAAATGTGTGAGGAGAGGAAGAAAAAAGAGAGGGAAAAATGGGAAAAAGAAGTAGAGGTGATAAAAACGGAGAGTCAGGTTTGGAAGGTTGTGAATAGGGAGAGAAAAAAGGGGATCAAGGGTAGACGAAAGAATAAGGATGGAAGAGTGGGAACAATATTTTAGGAATTTGCTGGGAGGGATAGAAGGGAGGGTGGGAAAGTTAGGAAGAAGTAGAAGAGAGGGGGACGGAGAGAAAGATTTAGAAATATGGGAAATTATAAGGGTGGTAAAAGGGTTGATGGATGTGAAAGCGTCGGGGGGAGACGGGATTCCAAATGCGGTATGGAAGCATGGGGGATACGAAGTGCAGGAGGGGCTATGGAGGATTTGCAATCGGGTGTGGAGAGGAGGGGGTTGGCCGGAGGACTGGTCAGAGGGGGTTCCAATAGCAAAAAAGGGGATAGTAGAAGGGTGGGGAGCTATAGAGGGGTAACACTGACGCAGACGGCGTATAAGATTTACGCGGCAGTATTAGCGGAGAGGGTGAGGGAGGAGGTGGATAGAAAGGGGCTGTTGCCGGCAAGCCAAACAGGATTTAGAAAAGGTCTAGGATGTATAAATAACATCTATGTGTTAAACTATCTTATAAACAGGCAGGTGAAGAGGAAAGAGAGGAGACTAGTGATTATGTTTGTAGATCTGAAGGCGGCATTTGACTCAGTAGACAGGGAAGTTTTGTTAGAAGCGATGAGGAAAAGGAGAGTGAGGGAAGGGTTAGTGGAAAGATGTGAGGAGGTTCTGAGAGAAACAAAAAGTAAAATAAGAGTGGGGGAAGAAGAAGGGGGATGTTTCTGGACAGAAAGAGGGGTTCGGCAGGGCTGCCCACTAAGCCCCTTGTTGTTTACGCTATTGCTGGCGGATATGGATGAGGAGCTCGAGAGGGGAGGTTGGGGAGGGGTCAAAGTGGGGGGAAGAAAGATACATACGTTATCGACGACATAGCCATGTTAGCAGAGGAGGAGGACGGGATGAGAGGAATGTTGGGGGTTTTGGAAAGGTACCTTGAGAGGAAAAAGCTTCAACTTAACGCGGACAAGTCTAAGGTAATGAGGTGTAGGGTAGGAGCGGGAAGATGGAAGAAAGTATCATGGAGGTGGAAAGGGAAGGTAATAGAGGAAGTAGGGGAGTACAAATATTTAGGTTACACGATCACGAGGGATGGGGGACAGAAGGCTCATGTAGAGGAAAGATTAAGGAAGGGGGTGGCGGTCATGGGACAGGTTTGGGGGATAGGTAAGAGGAGATTTGGCAAAGATTGGGGCAGGAGAGAGTGGCTGTTTGATAAGCTGGTATGGTCGGTAGTTAACTACGGAGTAGAAATTTGGGGCTGGAGAGAGAGGGAAGGATTAGAGAGGCTACAGGAAAGGTATTTGAAGTGGGTGTTAGGGGTAGGTAGGTTTACACCAGGATATATGGTGAGGGAAGAGTTAGAAAGGGAATTGTTGAGGGGGAGGGCTGGGTTAAGGGCATGGGGATATGAGAAGAAGTTAGGGGAGGGTAAAGGGGGGGAGTTAGCGCAGTTATGTTGGGAAGAGATAAGGAGGAGAGATAGGAGGGGAGGAATAAGGACTGGATGGGAAGGGGAGAGAGAGGAATTTTTAATGGGGCAAGGGTGGTCGTGGGAGGAATGGAATGAAATAGTAGAGGGGAGGAAAGAGTCAGTTAGTTGAGAGATAGTAAAAAGAGAGGGGAAAAGGCAAAGAAAGGATAGGTGGGAGAAAATAGAAAAATCTAGAGCGAACAAGTGGTATGGGAGGGTAAAGGGGGAGGGGCTGCCGGGTTATCTAAAGAAAGGGTGGGGAGAGAGTAGATGGCAGAGGGTGGCAAGATACAGGTTAGGGAATGAGATGATGGGTGAGAGATATTGGTTGGATAAAGACAGGAGAAAGTGTAGAGTGTGTGGATGGGAAAACGAAACGTGGGAGCATGTGTGGGAAGTGTGTATGAGGATGGATGAAAGTAAAGGATGGCAGGAGAGTATGTGGGAAGTGTTGGAAGATGAAGGAGGAGGGGAGGAATGGATGAGGATGATAGATGATTGGAGAATGGGAATGAATGAGAAGAGTGGTATGGAAGTGAACAGCCGGAAAGGGGAGTCCACGGCTAGGGAAGGGAGGGAGGGGGTCTGAGAGGGGCTGCGGAAACGAGGTTATGGGGGAGAAGGGGTGAGCTAGCCATGCAGGCTAGCTTAGGTTATGTGTATGCGTCTCTCTCTCGCTCTCTAGTATATTTAGGTTAAGATTAGTTTGTAAGTTAGATATAAGTATTTAGTAATTAAGTTATATGTGTATAGGAGCGTGGATTTTTAGGAGGATTATATGTAAAAATTTGTAACCCCAAGGGGATCGAATAAAGTTATTATATATATATTTTTTTTATTTATATATATATTATATATATAACTATTTTAGGAATCGCGCGATATTTGATTCTGAAGATTAACAACTTTCGCATATTATGCAGGTTACAAAATGTTTTTTTACATATAAATTGATCACATTTACAACATTTTAAGGTAGTACTGCTAGTTTTACACAATTTACATTTACCTCGCTTGTGATTAGATATTGCTAGACTGCGGATCTTAATGCATTTACAAAAAAATAGAGTAGATGAAATTCAAAATCGTTGAAACATTTTAAAAATTGAAAATGTCAATACATGACTTCTGCTCTATTACAATCATTCAGGGAAGAAATAACATTCGATTTAATTTGTGTTTCTTACCATCGATGTATTATTACACAAAATTTACACGGAGCAAGTGTATAATGGCGTAGTGTCGGCGTTGGTCTGCCGTTTCAGCCATTTTGAAATTATCTTAAGACTGCTTAAAACTTATCTTGTGGCGTCACACTGTCCTTTATCTTTTCCGAGCTATACTTTTGGTTTTCCTATACACATACTATACCTATGCCGGGTCTATAGGTATATATGGTCTAAGCACGCGATGGAGCAGACTTTTATCTTGAACCCCCCCCCCCTCGTGGAAGTTTACAATCATGGACGTTTTTACTGAACTTAAAAGCAAAATATCTTCGCCCGACATGCGTTTACGCCAGTGGTGCTCTTCCACGAGCGCGGTCATTCATCGAGATACGGCGCGGCGCGGCGCACAGTGGTCTGAGAGCGGCAGAAAACGGCAAAAACCTTGCAAAATGTTTAAAATGTTAAAAAAAATAAAAAATGTTTGCAACCGTTCTTGGTCATGAAAAATAATAAATACATTAAAAAATAAGTAATACATTAATAATAAATAATAAATTTTACACTCAAATTGAATATAAAACTAGAGGGTTATTGTTTCTCGCTCGCTTCGCTCGCTCGCGAGTAGGGTTGTTTTTGCTCGTTCGCTTCGCGAGCTCTCGGATAGGACTGCTCTTGCGAAAGGGTTAGTGGTACGCATGGCTAATAGTACCTATAGCTATTTATGGTTTTTTTAATTTGGTATGTGACTCTCCAAGAGCCACACAAAGAACTTTCCGATTCGTTAGTTGCAGTATATTATTATCATTATTAAGTGTACGTTTTAAGATGATTATATGTTTTCTGGGAAATTCAATAGTTTTCTACTTATCAAAATGTTTGCTATATGGCGTCGCATGAAATCAACATCGTATGGTCGTTGCTCGCTTGGTTTCTTGTTCAATGTGATATCAATTCATTATATATGTATAAATATTAATTCTGGATACAATCAAATTATATATATATCCTTCCTAATAAATTATTATATACTAGGGGGCTCCGCCCCTTGCTCGCTTCGCTCGCCAACCCCCGCGGCTCTCTGTCTCTCTCGCTCTCTCTCTCTCTCTCTCTCTCTCTCTCTCTCTCTCTCTCTCTCTCTCTCTCTCTCTCTCTACATGGCGCTCAATTTTCGGTTCCGCTACAGTAGGCAACCCGATCCTCAATTTTCGGTTCTCCTTCGGAAGGCAACCCACTCGGCGTTTTAGCGTGACAGAACTATTTTATATAATAGCCCAGGTAGCACCCAGACGTCCGATGGAATTCCAATGGACGTCCGTATCGGACCTTTGGTACGTCCGAGGGACGTCCGGGAATGTCCGTATCATCCGAGATATGTCCGAGATACTTCCAAGGAATGTCCGACAGAGGTCCCAGTTACGAAGTGGGACGTACGTAGGACGTCCCGTTCGGACCTATCTGGGACATATCTGGCACTTACGTAAGAATTATTTGGAATATACGGACGTTATTCGGACATCCCTGGTACCTATCTGGGATCAATCTGGGACATAAGTACGTGCGCCTGGACATATTCTGAACGTTAACAGGACATTTACAGGTTTGCAGGATAGGGTTTCTGCATATTAAATAACTACTAAATAATATTCATTAATTGTGTAAGGTTATAAAGTGAAACAAAATTTCATATTTATTATTCGTAATAATGATTATAAGGACATGGATTAGGTACATATAGGAAATACAATACAATCGCATATACGTATACCACACAAACATATATTTATTTAAATAAATAAAAGTTTTATAACTATAAATAGCTATATATATAGTTTATATATATATATATATATATATATATATAGTATATATATATATATAGTATATATATATATGACTAACTATAATATAAGAATTATAAATAATTAATATATAATATATTTATATAACTAAACAAGTAATAAAATACGTAATTAAAAATAAAATAAAAAAATATATAACTACTACAAATATACAGTTTTATAACTAGAAATATATAGGGTGGGTCGCGCAAAATTTTGCCATCTAGATTTACGTCATTATTATTACGCATAGTAGCAAACAATGTTTCAGATGAAGTTGAATGGTTTTAAGAGGGGCACATTCTGATAGTATATTTTTTTGTAGGTGGACATGTAAAGGACATATGAAGGTCATTAATGTTCTTTTAAATGGAATCATATATTTTTTATTGCATCGGCTGGTACTCCTTCATATTCTTTACAAAAAAGTATTAATCTATTTGTATAAAAAAATCATTAGTTTAGGAGATATTTTAATTCTAATTTGTTAGGAAATCTCGACTACACACATACATTATCACATAGAATCCATAATATTGAACAGAAAGTCGAGATTTCCTAACAAATTAGAATTAACATATCTCCTAAACTAATGATTTTTTTACACAAATAGATTAATACTTTTTTGTCAAGAATATGAAGGAGCACCAGCTGATGCAATAAAAGTATATGATTATTAAAAATCTTTCGCGACAACTTGGCATCTTTCGGCAGTCCTCCTAAGCCACTTTTGGATGCAAATTTCGGTATCGTTTGCAGTTGTGGCTATGTTTGATATTTTTGCTGCATCTAAAAATTAGAATTTCAATTCAATAATATATTAAACTCTCTCTCTGTATACAACTAAATATCAAAAATAAAAAAGTCTACGGAAATGATTACCAATTATTACTGAGGCTAATTTGGTAGCATCAAATCTTTTTTTCCCTTCTTCCCCAGCCAGCTGAACTCCATGGCCAATTTGTTCGTCATAACGGTTCCCAAGGTCCGCTTAACGAAACTGGCGCAATTGGTACCGCCAATATTTGCTAATGCGCATGCCTGCAAATTGATAATTTATTTACAATTGAGTAAGAACTTTTGATTAGAAGCTGCTATGGTGAAAGTTCTATTTACTTACCACATGTTTTGCGTTCTCTCCTTCTCGCAAAAATTCATTTAATGCATCAAACTCCTCTTGGGAGTTGACAGAGCAATCTATTTTTTCAAAAATAGACGTGCTTTGTTGCACTGTTTGTTGCACTGATGATGATGTTTTTTCATTGCCTTGCATCATCTTCTCCATGTTTTCCGCGCGAGTGGAAACATCAGTCAGCAGACATCGTAAAAGATGCTGCTGCTCAATTAAAGTTTCCTGCTGATCAATTAAAGTTTTCAGAATTTGCTGAGTTTGCCCGTCTCCTGAAAATTTAGATTATTAGGTACGTGTTTACGCTAATACGTTCTTCCATATTTAAATTCGATTAGATACTCTGAAACAAGTTAATATTCGGATGCTCTAAAAAAATACGATAACTTTTTAAATATTGTACTATACGTTTTGAACGTTGAACCTTTAAATTTTCAATATTGGTCCACACAAAAAAGTTGTAAAATGCAACATTTAGTATTTTTTCTACGATTCCGATCAATACATTTTTTTAAAAATTTTGTTCATATACGTAGTAAACTAATTGCTCTAGTTTCCCAAAACAGTTCAAATTGCATGGTACAGTAATAAAAAAGTTATCGTCTTTTTTAGAGCGTCCTAACATTAATCCGAGTCACTATAGTTTTATTGACTTACCAATAATTGTTGAATTTGTAGCAACCTGGTCGGATTCTACTTGGTCTAGTTCTACTGAAAACAATAATCATGGATTATACACCGATATAATAATTATTTATGGAAAGAAATTAAGCAAAATATGCATGAAACATCATAAAATCTTTCATTTACGTACCTAACTCATTTTGTTGTTTGAGCGCCGGAGGCGGAGGCAATACCGATTCCGATTCAGTATGGCCCACTGTCCTGCTGCATGTACCTGAAAACAATAATAATGGTTTATACGCCGATATAATAATTATTTATGCATAGAAATTAAGCAATTTGCATAAAACAGCATAAAATATTTTCATTTACGTACTTAGCTCGTAACGTAATAAAATAATTTAACGGAATGGCGTAAGCAAAAACACTAACGGTAACAAATAATAACAATGAAAATACTTACTTGTCTAAATATGAAGTATATAATAACGATGATATATATCACAAGATATCACAGGTTATTTCTGAAGCACGTTCTCGAAGCTCTAGCACAAGACTGCACGCAGCAACGCAACGGCGCGGCGCACAGTGGGACCAAAGTCCGAAAAGCTGACCAAAACCCCTAAACGTACTTCAATTTCTCCAAAAATTAGTATCCCTTGGTTTTCGGGTCCGCTGATTACAAATCTGGACTCAAAATTCGAAAAAACAAAATGGCGGATCCAATATGGCGAACGCATACGTTAAAAAATTGTTGGTTCTGTTAAAAAATGAAGTTGCTGATATATCTTTTAAAACTTTTGATGCAGCCAAATTTCCGGATACTCGGAAACTCATTTGAGTTGCATACGATAATGCATCATCTGAAAAATTTGCCCGAATATCTGCAGTCATTCTTCGCTTTGATCTTTCGCTGAAGGTTTCAAATTCTAAAGAAGGACGGCCAATGATGTTCGCATGATTGTCGCTGTCTGCAGGTATACGGAATGCAACAGATACATTAAGCCACGTAGCAAACTTTCTAAAAAGAAATCTTCCATTCTCTTTATACTGCCATTTCATCTTAATTTTAGAAATTAAAATCCCTAATGCGCGCTTTGTTTCATGATTTACATCAATTAATTTCCCGTGCTGTTCGCATATCTGATTCTGAAGGTGTTCAGATATTATAGTAATATTACTATTCAAGTAACACTTAATTATTTGAAAAATCTGTTTTCTCGTCAAAACATTTTGTCTACGAATTAATTAAAAAGTTAATTAATTACTTCTATAAATTAATTTACTTAGACCTGTCTGTCCCTTAAAGGTCGCTTCCTCTCTAGCTCTCTTATTAAAACGTTTATATCTCGGTAACAAATTAACGCAAAATAATGTTATTATATTGTTTTGAAATTGTCTGAATGTCAGCTATAAGAATAAATGAAAAAAATAACCTTTTTTTTCAAAAATTGACTCGTGACCTTCGCAGGACGTTTCAAGGTCACTGATAAGTCAAACGCATACCATTCATAAAATAAATAACAAAGAATATACCTCTTAGAAAATGTTGAGCTTTCTGTCCCTTAGACCTTTCATTGACAAAACAATCTACAGTCAGTCATAATGAATGCGATACACTTTAAATTAAAATAACTCCGTTTTTATAATATAGTTTTATGAAGTTTACGATATACATAGTGTCCGTAGTACAGCTCCGTCTTGCTCAGATCAAGTCTTTACTAGAGATCTGATATAAAGTCTTATAGGTATATATTTATCACTATATATATTGTTATAAATAATTGCCATATAATTACAAAGTAACTTTAGTATGAACACTTTTTTCATCTGTTTACGAGAAACGTGTGGAAAATATACATATATTGACATAATTTTCTGAAGAGAGCCGGTGTGGCATGGTGGTAAAGTATCACGTATCCACCCGAAAGACCAAAGTTCAAATCGCGCTATATATAGTGATGCTTTTATTTTGATATTTTTACTATCATTATTGTTATTACCATTATTTCTATTACTATTACTAGACAACGGATGTTCTGTATTTATGAAAAGAATAAGTATAAATGTAACACAAATCAGTAAATAAAAAAAATTAAAAAATTTAAAATTCTATATAAATATAGTTTTATATAAAATTTTAAAATTCTATGTATGTATACATTGTGACGTTGCAAGCCTGCGACGTCACTTCTCCGTTTGAGAAACGGTCAAATGGCCGTATCGGGAGTGGACCGGACCGGCCGTTAGTGATTGCACGAACCATCCGCGACTTAGAACGCTCCTTAAGGAAGAGATCCCGATCGAAGATCGTTCCTAATGCCATCTATTGCACGCCCCGAGAGTGGCTACTTTCAGGAGCGTGCCTAGGAGCGACAACTACCGGCAGGGCGCCCCGCATCCCAGGATCAACCGAACGACGAAGTATTGGCCGCCAACGAAAAACCATTCCGGATCCGGAGAAGTGGCAAAGGGCACCGCCGCACACGAGCCAATAAACTCGGAGACGACGATGCGAGACAATGGAGTCGCAATTGCAGGTCATCGGACAATTTGGTGGTCTCGCCGTCGCCTCATCCCGCCTACATTCGGCCCCGGCAACGGTAGTGCGGAGGAGCGCCTGGGAGGATTAATCATCCCCGGTCGCCAATGGCGATCGTTAATTGGTGTAGGCATAGGTCGGGGGCCCGACGACCTGTTCGGATAGTTGAATCCTGCGGCTAGGCGTAGTTGCGTTGCGGGTGCGCCCATAGGGAATTTCGGTAGGACGAAAGGAGTGGGGAGATCGGGGATCGAAGCGTCCGTCGATGCGACGTAGGATCACTGTCGCGCCGATTGCCGAGAAAAGTAGAAGTATTTCCGTGGTTCCGCGAAAGTACCTGAGTTCCGACCGAAACAACTAGTACGCGTCGCGGGTGATTTTAAGACCGTCAATCCCGTGGAAGGAATCCTGAGGCAGGCGAAGTCCCGGCGTTTCGAGAAATCCAGCCGAAAGAAATACCGCTCTGTAAGTCGATCCAGTGATTCTCGGTAGCAATTCGTGTTGGCTCGATATTTAGTGCGAGGACGAGGCGAGTACGTATTGTCCTCGGCCAATTGGTGATAGCCGGGGCATTTGGCCCCGAGCTTAGTGCTCGTGTTCTCTTCAAGAACGCTTTGAGCCCTCGAGAACGGTCTCCCCCTTCGAGTAGTCGGAAGTCTTCCTTGAGGAGCCGCGTCGGAAAGGATTTATTTCGGGATTAGCGACTTCGTTAGAATCGCGTCGACCGCGCTCGTCAATCCCGCGACAGTCCATCGAAATCGCGCCGTCCACCTGCGTTACGCGAATCAACGTCTCGCGAGACGGGCATTGTACCGTGGTACCGTACGTTCTAGAATCGCGAAATCTCGACAGCGCGCTCCGTGATCGAACATCCATCGCAATAGTGTACAAGGAGCGCGGGCTCCCGGTTGCGGCCACGTGGCCGCGCACCTGTAATTTATCAATTGACATCGAATAAATTCGTTCGAGCCCTAATATTCTCGAGTTATTTCCGACCTGCGAAATCCGTCCTGCCGCGAGGGCTGTCCCCGTTATTTCCTGTGTCCGAACTCCTGGCTGTACGAGCCGTAGAATTCCGTCGGTGATTGCGAGAAGAGTCGAAGCTCGTGTTCGACCTCCTCGAACACGAGACTTTGGTGTTCTTTAGTGCGGTACTTCCGAGTACCTGGCGCCCGAACAATAGATTAGCGTTCCTTGCGATTCTTCTCGTCAGTCACATTTGTCCCGAGAGGACCGTGTCCGCGCGGCCGCGCACGGCCCGTCCTCAGAGGCTGTAAATTCTCGGGAGTTGACCATTTTCGCCGGCTAGTAAACCGGGCGAGGGTGGGCAACGTCACACATATATATTTTTGCATACATATAGGTATGTCTTACGCATGAGAAGTGAGCATTCTGATACGTACCAAAGTCCTGAGCACCCTATAAGACTTAAATGTACTTGGAACGTCTGAAATTTAGGTCCACGTATGTGCCTGGGACAAAAAAATGAGCGTCCCTGGGACATCCGAAATTTTGGTCCCATGGACGTCCAAGGGACATACGTAACGGACGTACGGACGTATGGACGTAAATTGGACAAAAACCGGACGTCCAGCGGACGTACGGTGCTACCTGGGAGAGAGATTGTAATATAAATTTTTTTTTTATACTTTCATCGATATTCTTCGAAAATGTATTCTCGGCAGTAGAGATCAAAAATTCACTCTTGCATTGGGATATTTTTCAATTATTGTCAGCGGTAACATTAGGATTAGTTGCATAATTAAAAAAATATATATATAAAAAATAAAAATGAAATATATATAATTACGTTTGTTTATTCGGTGGAAAATTTCCGTCCGTTCGTATAAATTGCATTCTTGAATGAACTTCTTTCGAAAAAACTAAAGAAACTAAAAAACTACTTGACCAAAATGGACCAAAATCTAATCAGCTCTAAGTTACAGCGGGGCACATCGATTGCATCATTCATCATCCTGATCGCGCGCGCGCGCGCACACACACACACACACACACACACACACACACACACACACGAACATTTTGCTGAAAATAGTCTAAAATGACTGCAATGACCATGAAACGTGAAGATCTGCTAAAAAATCGATTTTCGATTTTCGGGGTAGTATTTATTAACTTCCCTACAAAATCGGGAAGTTAATAAATTTAAAATGAAATATAATTCAATTTAAATTAAAAATAATAAAAAATGATTATTACTGAACTTAATTAAAACAATAATAATTTCATGTAATTTATAATGAAAGAAAATGAAATAAACAGTATACGCATATGTACAAGATTTAATGGAAATTTATCATGTAGACAGATAACATTTATTTACTGTTTGGGCACGAAAAATAATAAATAAATTATAAAATAAATAATAAATTTTACACTTATATATAAATTGAATATAAAAAATAAATTTGGAATAAAATATAATTCAATTTAAATAAAAGATAATAAAAAATAATTCCTGTCTATAAAAAATGACTACTTAATTTAAAAAATAATAATTTCATGTAATTCATAACAAAATAAAACGAAATGAAATAAAAAGTATACGCTTAGTACAAGATTTAATGGAAATTTCATTATTTTCTTGGTCTCTTAAAACGTTCTCTAATGTTATCAGATTTACAATTTTTAATTGTTCATCTTTGTTTTCCTGGGATTCTAATACTGGGTTTCTACTTAAACAATCTGCTTCTATATTTGTTTTACCTGTCTCGTATTTTATCTTAATGTCATACTGTGATAAATAGTAGGTTAAATCACCCAATTCTTCATCTGTTCTGGACTTTATATTCAAACTTTCTAACGGTTTGTGGTCCGCGATTACCGTAAATGGTTTTCCCATAAGCCAATATTGCCAATATTGTACCGCCTCTTTTATGGCTAAGCACTCTATATATATTGCTTTTTTCTTCTTTTGCCCTTCATTTAATTTTTTGGAGAAATATGCTACAGGTTTTTCTTTTCCATCTCGTTGTATTTGTTTCAATACTGCTCCAATTCCTACTATGCTTGCATCCGTATAAATCTTTATTGGTAGATCTTGATTAAATATTTCTAGAATTGGTTTTGAGCATAATAATTATTTTATTTTTTCAAATGCTTTTTGACAATCCTTTGACCAACTGAATGGTTTGTTTTTTCTTAATAACTCGTGTAGTGGTTCCAGTATTATAGCGCTATTTGGTATATATTGATGATAAAAGTTTATTTTCCCTAATAGTTGTCTAATATTCTTTTGTGTTTTAGGTGTTGGAAAGTTCTTTATTGATATCAAGTTATCCTTTATTGGACTCACTGTATTATTGTGTAGCATGTGTCCCAAATATTTAACTGAGTCTGATGCAAATATGCACTTCTTGTAATTCAGTTTGAAGCCCTCCTTTAACAATGCTTCAAATATTTGGGTTAAATGATGAATGTGTTCCTTTAGGGTTTTTGAAAATATCAATATATCGTCTATATAGTTAACTGCAAATTTTGTAAGTTTGTATTTTCTCAGTATGCCACTTAATACTCTTTGGAAGATCGCTGAAGAAGTCTTTAGCCCAAATGGTAAACGTTTCCATTGAAAATGTCCATCTTGTGTGACGAATGCTGTTTTTTTTATCTTCTTCTCGTAATCGTATTGTCCAAAATGCTGAATTTATGTCTAGTGTTGAGTAAAATTTGCATCCTCTTGTGCCTATCATTAAATCGTCCATGTATGGAAATGGTTGTGCCTGATGAACTACGTTTTTGTTTAAATCCCTGTAATCACAGCATAATCTGGCTTTTTTATTTTCTTCCTTTTTATATGCCAGTGTTATTGGCGCTGCGAATGGACTATATGACTCTTCGATAAGGTCTTTCTCTAATAATTTAGATATTTGTTCCTCTATTTCATTTCTATCTTGTAAGGTACATCTGTATGGTCTTTTGCTGCAGTATCTGTCGTCTATTAAGTCGATTTGAGCTTCGTACTCTTTTACCATACCCACATCGTATTTGTCCGTGGCGAATATCATCCTGTATCTATCAAGCAGTCTTCTTACCTCAGTCTTCTCGTTACTTTCTAAATGACTAATTTTTTTTTCAAAGTCTTTTTTATCATCTTTTTCTTCTCTTATTGTTTTATACACAAAATTTTCTTCTTCATTTTCCAAGTTTGGTGATTTTTGTGAGATCCTTAAATTTTCATCTTGGATTAGCTTGAATTGCTTTATCATATCCAGACCAATTAAAAAATCGTACTTAAATTCTTCGTTATTAATTATGTATACCTCTACTTCTTGTTCTATTTCAAAAATTTTTACTTTTATTTTTGTCAAACCATCTGTTTTCCTGACACCATTTATCGTGATTAGATTCGCATCGTTACCGTTACTTCTTTTATTCTCTTTCAGTTTTAATAGTTTAGAATTAATCAAAGAAACGTTGGAGCCTGAATCATAAATTCCATATGTCTCTAAATTTTCGTTTAATAATAGTTTGACATAGATCAATGGTGTCCCTCTTCGTTTTTTTGAGCTGTATTCATCAATTCTACTTCTATTACAGAGTTATTTACGTGTTTAATGTCATTCCTCTCTTTATTTTTATTATCATTATCCGTTCTAAACCAGCATGATGATTCTAAGTGATACCGTTCATTCTTCCCTAATTTTTCACATATTTTACATGGTCTCTTTTGTGGTTTTCCTTCCCACTTATTTTTTTGAATTTGATTTGTACTCTTTTCAGGAATTCTCTTTTTCACTAAATATTCCAAGCTTCTTAATGCGTTAAATAATTCCTTAGTTTCATTTATGTCCTTTCTCTCAATTTTATTTGTGATAAACTCCGGGAGGCCTGCTGCGATTAGGTTTACTAGAGTAGTGTTATCTATATCTTTATTTATGTTTAATAGCATTCTCTCTTTTTTAAACGCATAATCTAGTACTGATCCAC
>CM052298.1:145785-157814 GCA_028455765.1 Lasioglossum oenotherae | reverse complement strand
CCATCGAGGCGAGCAGTCCTCTCAAATAAACAGATAGTACATCAAAAAGTTTTCCTTCAACGAACACAAACACCCTTCCTACACATTCTATAAAGCTTTGCGATCATAGTCCAACAAAAGAATCTTCCGAATTTTTCCGAATTCGAGAGTTATAACTAATTTAAGTAGAAATGAGCATGGAAAGTCGCAGCGTACGCGTAGTACACCTGCACCGCAAACTGTCGCGGTCGAATGCGTTCGCCCGATTCTCTACGAAATCTTACGAGGATCTTTGATTACATTGTTGCTGCAAAGAAGCCTTCGATTCAATCGTTTCCTTGCAGTATTCAGTCAAAACGGTTTGGAACGCTTCCACCGATAATTACGTTGAAATGGTGTAATTTTTTATTTTAATAATATCAAATATGTTGATCACGTAACTTTTTAATAAGTAAATATATGTTTTAAGAAATAGTTAGACTCTTACTATTAATTTTCTTCAGTAAACATATCCGAAGTTTCTTCTTCAGACGATGATATCTCCTCTTCGGTTTCATCTGCTCGAGATGACTTCTTTGCAGCAACAATGTAAACAAAGATCCTCGTAAGATCTCGTAGAGAATCGGGCGAACTCGTTCGACCGCGAGAGTTTGCGGTGCAGGTGTACTACGTGTACGCTGCGATTTTCCATGCTCATTTCAACTTAAATTAGTTATAACTCTCGAATTCGGAAAAATTCGGAAGATTTTTTTGTTGGACTATGATCGCAAAGCTTTATAGAATGTAATGGTACCAGGAGGAGTGCTCACTTCAGCTCAATTGTATACCAAAATCGTCAATAAAGTTTTGAAATCGAAAAAAACTTACAGAATGATTGGTAATGTTGAAATATTAATAACAATACTAATTTAGATGATAACAGAATAAAATCTGTGAAGAGTTTGTACACCTATCTCAACTCAGTACATAGTAATCAAAGCATTCCATTATCACTACTTTTCAAGAGTTCGGATAATCTGACGACAAAATGGTTCCAATAAAAGTTGAACACTATTGAAACATGTACAAAATTATATATTTAAAATTTCAAAAAAAAATTTTTTTCGCCAAAAAATAACAATTATTTTGATTTTTTAAATGTTAAAGTACAATTTTTATTTCATAATCTTATAGCTGGCGTCAAGACGAATCCAACGACCTACTTATTTGTGACCGTGAGCCCATAAATAACGCTACAATATTTTATTCCCGTTTTTCAGCGAAATACCCCACTGTGCGCCGTATCCCGTCCCGAGTGCCACTGGCGGCAACTCATGTCGGGCGAAGATATTTTGCTTTCTGGTTCGAAAAAAATGTCGACGATCCAAACATGACAGGGTGGCTTCTCAAAATAAAAATCTGTTCTATCGAGTAGTATAAATTGAAAAATATCCTTCAATATTGGTGCAAACGTGGTGTCTCGACGTCCTTAATTATTGTATTGTTAAATTGTGCGGCCCGCCGTGCGATTTTATATTTCTATTAAAACTTTTGTTTCTCGTATGTATACAAAAATATTAAGTAAATGAAAATTTGCATGTGTCATTGTTATAAATAACGTTCTATTGATTTTGTATTTGTATCACATTTTTTAAAAGCATGTTTACCTAAAGTGCGGCCCGCTGTAACGTTACGCGTCATCAAAGTGTCCCAATATTGCAAATATTCGAAATGTTGCAAAGTAATATTGTAAATGTTGCAAAGTAATATGGTAAATGTTGCAAAGTAATACTGTAAATGTTGTAAAGTAATATTGTAAATGTTGCAAAGTAATATGGTAAATGTTGCAAAGTAATATGGTAAATGTTGCAAAGTAATATGGTAAATGTTGCAAAGTAATATTGTAAATGTTGCAAAGCAATATTGTAAATGTCGCAAAGTAATATTGTAAATATTGCAAAGTAATATTGTAAATGTTGCAAAGTAATATTTCTATTAAATCTTTTGTTTCTCGTATGTATACAAAAATATTAAGTATGTAAATGAAAATTTGCATGTGCCATTGTTATAAATAACGTTTTATTCATTTTGTATTTGTATCACATTTTGAAAAAGCATGTTTACCTAAAGTGCGGCCCGCTGTAACGTTACGCGTCATCAAAGTGGCCCGTGAAACCATTTGGGTTGGCCAGGCCTGGTCTACAGAATCTTTTGCTGCAAAGAACAATTCAATATATTTTATAATAACTTCACAATATTTGTTTAAAGTTGAAAAATATGTTTTTTTCCAAAGCCGTGTTCCTCAAAAACTGTGCGTATAAGATAAAAATTAAAAACAGATTCGGAATCAGCGCAAAACACTATAAGAAGGACCCAACAGTAATTAGGGAACATAAAAGAAGTTGAAATTTGTTGGACAGTGTTATCTGTATTATCGATCACTATACAGATTTCATGAAATTCTTATTACAGATTATTTACGATAGTTTGGTTGTACCAGAAAATCCTATCACGGACTATCTTACTCGGTTTAGCGGCATAACGAAGGAGATGCTGGCGGATGTATCGACCACATTGTCTGACGTTCAGCAAGTTCTACGAAACTTACTTCCTGCGGATGCTATTCTTGTAGGGCAAAGCTTAAATTCTGATCTGCATACTTTGAAGATGATGCATCCGTACATCATTGATACATCCGTAATCTTTAACATTACTGGTGACAGGTCATCATCTTTACCTTATATAACTTATTCATCTCACCATGTATTAAGTTGGTGTGAAATTAACGGGCGACTTCGATTCAGAAATAAGAGTCACTACCACATTGCGGATCATTTTGCATTTATGGCATCTGACAATTTTCCAAAACTGCTAGAATGTAAAATTCAATGCAATTTGGTACAATATTTATTTATTTTGAATCTACAAAGGCTACTACCATTGAAAATAAGATTTTATTTAATTCCACTTCCTTAAAACTTGCCTACAAAATTTAAAATTGCATAAACATCCACAGTCTAGTCATTACAATAAATACAAAAGTTTCGATACAAATGGTGCATAACAAACAATACAGGGTGTCCCAAAATTCCTTCAGAATCCAGAAATGGGAGGTTCCTGAGATCATTTGAAGCAAAATCATTTTCCTTTGCGAAAATGGCGTCTGCGGCTTTGTTAAGATTGATTGGTGTCCGTGTTTTTCGTCCATAACTCCTTAACAAAGCCGCGGATGCCATTTTTGCAAAGGAAAATGTTGCTTCCAATGATCTCAGGAACCTTCCATTTCCGGATGTTGAAGGACTTTTGAGACACCCTGTATAAATAATATTATCGTTTGTAAAACACGAAGCGAAAACATTCGACTAATTGGTGGCTGAAAAGTTCTCGGCATTTTTTAAAGCATTTCAGCAGCATAAAAATGCCGCACAAACGAATGAATCCACACACTTGACCGAATAATAATTTTTATTAATTCATTAACAATGAAATGAACCAAAAACATTTATAATAAATGTTCGAAATTGCCTCCTTTTCATTCGATACATTTACGGACCCGTTTTCGAAAATTCCCGACGATGGTCGCGCACTCTTCCACCGTAATCTCGTCCCAGGCACGCGTCAACGCCGCTTTCTGCTGTTCCACCGTGGCGTATCGTTTTCCTGAAATTTTTTGCTCCATGATGGACCATACTGAGTAATCCATCGGGTTAAGATCCGGCGAGTTCGGCGGCCAAACATCCTTTCCCCGAAAGCCGGGAAACAGCTCTTTGCCACCACGACGATGGTGGATTTGGTAGAATGCGCCGGCGCGGCGCCCAGTTCTGCTGAAGCGTGAATCCGCCCTGGCCGAAATGTCGCGTTGCCCACAAATTGAATTCCCTCCGGAGGACACGTTCTCGGTGGCGTTGATTTTTACGTTTCTCGGGATGAACACCAGTGGCGTTTTCCCGCTGGTGCAGATACCGGCCTAAGCCATGACCGAGGCTGGAAAATGGCTGCAGCCGAAGTCTTCTGCCGCAGTGATTTTGGCGGTTGTGTAGGGGTTCAACCGTAAAAATTTTCTCATCCGTGAAGAGAACCTTCTTCAGGCGATCACCAGCGACCATGTTCGGGAATTTTAGAAAGCGGGTCCGTAAATGTATCGAATCAAAAGGAGGCAATTTCGAACATTTGTTGTAAATGTTTTTGGTTCATTTCATTGTGAATGAATTAATGAAACTTATTATTCGGTCAAGTGTGTGGATTCATTCGGTTTTGCGGTATTTTTATGGTGCTAAAATGCTTTAAAAAATTCCGGGAACTCTCCAGCCACCCTGTTCTTTCACACTAACTTCGTATTTTTAAAGGTGAAAATTATAATTGTTGTATACAAATATAGGTACAGAAAAACAAAGTTGCAAACATTGGTTAGGGAATTTCTGGGTCAAAGGATACAAGAGGATAAAGCCGGGCATTGTTCAACCGAAGATTCAAAGGCTTCGATGAAACTAACAAAATTGAAATTAGCGAACAGTGTGGATTACGGGGATGCTGTGCTGCTTGGACGATGCGATATAGACATACTGAAGATGGAAGTAGATGAGCGTGAAAGTGCGGATAAAAAGTTGGAGGTCCGGAGATATGCCACTTCACTTTTCAAACATGTAACGAAGAACGAGAAAACAGCTGCGATTGTAGGCAGTGGACAAGTTATGAACGAATACTCCAAATATTTGTCTTCTTCCCTTAATATTATGGACGATGACAATTTCAATAAGAATGACCAGGTGTGTTCCACAGTTGTTCTGTAGTTCGGACTTTTTTTTTGTACGGTTCCATTTTAATTTTACGTTTTGATAACCAATAGTGGTAAATGTTACGTTTAGGGGAAGCAGCTCGGATGACCTTGATATTGACATATGTTGTCAAGGTCAACATTCGGAACAACTTTTCTCTATACTTAATTTCCGAGATGATTGCAAGAAACTTACGTTAAACGTTAAATTTAGGTTACAAGTACAGTAATTCTTCAATCGAAGTCCCAACACCCGTGTTTTGAACGGTGTTCAGCAGCGTACAGAGGCTATTTTTTTATGACTACGTTTTGTCTACCGCGCCGACCGCGCCGAGACTTCAATTGAGGGGCCGAACATAGAGGACAGAATGAAATAGGATCGCGTGGCCGAAACGTGTCGCCGCCGCCGTCACCGGCACAGTTTAAAGGCCCGTGCGGCATCACCAAAGTTGTATCTACTTTATTTTCCATTATTTCTTAATGGAACTTTCACCAACATATTCATGGCATTTTTCTAATGCCAAATGATACCAAACACTATATAATTTCAACTGTATTTAGGGGTTTAATCGACGATGAAAGTTTTGAACGCAACGAAAAAGAGCGTATGGGAAAGAAAGAGACGCGGACAGTCGACGTCGCCGGCACAGTTCAAAGGCCCGATTAAACCACTAAATACAGTTGAAATTATATCGTGTTTGGTGTAATTTTAATCGGAGAAATGCCAGGAATAAGCTAGTAAAAGTCCCATAAAACAATAATGAAAATTAACAAGTTTGAGAATTCGATTCACTCGAGTCAATGTTGTGGTGTTCACACCGATATACCCAAGTCCAGATCAATCATCGCCGCCCTACGGCGCGGCGCGGCGCAACGTTGGCCGTCAATGGAGTGAGTAGGCACTGGACTTGGATCGAAGAATTACTGTACAGGGTGTTAAGAAATGTTTGGTCTTGGCAAGCATAGGCGTATTCTACATCTTCGGATCGATGGAGATCTATAAAAAAAGTTGCCGCAAAATTGTCCTTGACCTTGATTTTTCAAGGTCAAATTTTTTTTTTATTGTATTGTATTCTACGCATCATGAGGATAAAAAGTGTCAAAAGAACTATGAGTCAAAACTCAACCGTTCTCATAAAAAATAATAGTACAGTTATTACTAATGAAGCATGCAGGTACTATTGTTGTTTATCTGTTGTTAATATTACCTTCTAAGTCTTGAAAGATGTTCATCTTCTATTTCTTCTTCTGAGCCAAAGAACCGATCCATTCTGATTAATATTTCTTAATAGCCGAGCTTGACTGCCAGCTTCAATATGGCCACCATTGTTTTGCAAACAGGTCTCTAATCTGTTCTGAATATTGTTTATAACTCGCTGATGTAAATTTGGTATATTTCGTAAATGTTGGAAGGCATACTCTATTCGAATTTTTAATTCTTCCACAATTCTTATTTCGTGCCCCGATTTATATATCTGTTCCTTTACCGCTCCCCATAAGAAAAAATCTAATGGATTTAGATCGGGCGATCGCGAAGGCCATATAATTGGTGCAGGTCTTCGACCAATCCATTTAGATCCAAACATTTGATTTAAAAAGTCTCGAACCGGCCGACTAAAGTGTGGTGGTGCTCCATCGTGCATAAAATAAGTAAAACGACGCCTCTCACGCGGTATAATAAGACGCAGATCGGTCAACAATCGTGAACGTAAAAATCTAAGGTAATTCTCACTTGTTAAACGATTTGGAAGATAATAAGGACCAATAATTCTGTTTCCCAGAATAGCTGCCCACACATTGATTGAAAAACGTCCTTGATTAAAATGTTGTATCTCATGGTATGAGGGTTTCGACAATCCCATATTCTAACATTTTGCAAGACTGTGTCTATGTCAACACAACTAGAATTTCCATTTAAAATCTCCACTTTCTATGAATAAAATTCATCTCATTGCCGACAATACTTCCGCATCAATTTTTGGCGGAACGGTTGAGTTTTGACCCATAGTTCCTTTGACACTTTTTATCTTCATGATGCGTAGAATACAATACAATAAAAAATTTGATCTTGAAATTCAAGGTCAAGGGCAATTTTGTGACAACTTGTTTTTACAGATCTCCATCGATCCGAAGATGTAAAATACGCCTATGCTTGCCAAGACCAAACATTTCTTAACAACCGGTACACTTTATTCTTGTGTAAGCTGTCACTAAACAGTAATTAGAAGAGTGTGGGGCGGAGAGGGCCAGCTGTTTAGCGTCAATGAGGCCCGACTACGCTTACAATGTTCCGCATTTTGATTTGGTACATGTGTTATACCAAAGCTAATCCAGACCAATATGCTTACATTCTACATCTAATTTAGTTTTTTTCCACGCACATATTAATCGTTTTAGCCTTCAATACTTAACTGGTATAGTTTTGTAACTTTTCGTATTCATAACTATCTAACAAAAAACGAGCATCGGCTAAAACCTCGTGGGGGTTACTCAGAAAGATGTAACTTGACAACATGTGTTTATTGAAAAGTGTCCACGAAAACTGGTGCATTAAAAGAACCTTGCTCTCTTGAACTATTATTTAAATAATTATGATGTTTACAAAAATGTATCGTTGTATTTGACAAAGTCTACAGAATCCTACTATGCAAAGAAAAACATGGATTGGTATAGCTTTTACAGCTCAAGCAGAAACAATTCTTGAAGTAAAGAATTTGGCTTTTTTAAAAATTCAATATCTCGGAAGCTGCAGGTAGAGCTGTGACTTATGAGATACTCGGGTACTCGGGTAAGCCATGAGATACCCGGGTAAACGAAAATTACCCGAGTACCCGGGTATCTCATGAGATAGTCGGCTACCCGGGTATCTCATGAGATAGTCGGCTACCCGGGTATCTCATAACTGGCTACTACAGTTATTACTATCTGAGCTGAATTTCGGTTATGATTCGGTCCTGTTATTCTGTGTTCTGTTCGGCCGAAAAACGTATAATGTATGCAAGCAACTATCAATGACAGAGTGACCGTAAATTAACACGTATATGACAAAACACAAAAATTGTTCGGCATAATCGGTCAATTATCGATATATCGACCACTACACTGATTTCGATGATTTTTTATTGTGGTGTACAAATCGACATTTTGAACAAATAGTATTTGTTATTAAAACAATTATTTAAATACATTTTTATGCTGCACATATGTATACAAATTTGTTTATATACTAATTATTTAAATTATTATTTATTATTATTCATTCTTTAACAATTTTTTAAATAAATAATTTCTTATAATGCTTACAATTTTATTTGTATATTTACTATTTAAATACGTATTTATTATTTACATAATTATTTAAATACATTTTTATGCTGCACAAATAATGTATACAAATTTGTTTACATAATAATTATTTAAACAGTTTTTAATTATTATTTATTGTTTAAACAATTTATAAATAAATTAATTTTTATAATGTATAGGAACTTGTTTTATTTATTATTTTCATTATTATTCCAATAATAATTTATTGTTAAAGTAATTGTTTAAATAAATAACTTTTTGAATGTATGAATATAGAAATAAATTGTAAAAATTGATTTATTTAGAATTTAAACAATTATTTTAACAATAAATTATATTATTGAAATAAAATAAAAATAAAAATTTATTTGTTTAAACAATTATTTCGACGATAAATTATTGAAATAATAATTGGAATAATGAGTATAGAAACAAATTATAAAAATTTATTTATTTAAACAATTATTTTCACAATAAATTGCTATTTAAATAATAATTCAAATAATGAATATAGAAATAAATTATAAAAATTTATTTGGTTAAACCAGTGGTGAGCAACCCGCGGCGTATTGTGGGTCAAAAGTGCAAAGTGGAAGACTACGCGCGGGCCGCAACCGGCAACGAACGCAATATTATACATATACATACTTTGTTGCGTCGCGCGGCGTTGCGTCCAAATGCGGCCCGCGGGCCTGCGGGTTGCTCATCACTGTTTTAAAAACTGTTTAAATAATTATTTCTACAATAATTTATTATTCAAATAATTATTCAAATAATGAATACAGAAACAAATTATAAAAAGTTATTTGTTTAAACAATTATTTCTACCATAAATTATCATTGAAATAATAATTCAAATAATGAATATAGAAACAAATTAATAAAAAGTTATTTGTTTAAACAATTATTCTTCCAATTATGGAAATAGATTATTCAAATAGTGGATATATTATAGAAACAAATTATAAAAATTTGTTTACTTAAAAATTGTTGAAACTATAAATAAGAATAAATAACTACATAAATAAAATAAATATTATAAGGCCGAACACACCGTACAGAATGACAGAATGACAGAACCGAAATCCAGAAAAATAACAGTTACAGAATCGAAATAAGCCAGATATAAGCCAGAACCGATATTCTATTTATTGTTATTAACAGTCATAACATCATTTCGGTTCTTCATAACTGTTTCGAGAACCGGATCCGATATCGTAACAGTTTTCAAGCCCTGGAACCGAGTACACGGATAGCCGACTATCTCATGAGATACCGGGGTAGCCGACTATCTTATGAGGTTCTGAGACCTCATGAGATGCTTGGGCACCCGGGTACCCGGGTACTCGGCTGTCTTATGAGATACCCGGGTATTTTTGCTCTACCCGGGTGTCTCATGGGTACCCGAGTACCCGGGTATCTCATATACCCGGTAATATACCGGGTAAAGGTACTAGCTCTAGCTGCAGGTAATGCTGAAAAACTACTTTCGAATTCAAGTTAACATATTAAGATACGTTAATATAACATATTAAACGTGTTAAAATATTATAATACATTAAAATCTACAAAACTCTTGTATTGGTTGTCGAAACGCAAGTGAATTAAATTTGTTGAACAGTTGTTATTTATTAAATTATACTTTTGGACTTGTAGGTTCGGCTTGTTGTCATGGACGATGATAAGCAGGCCGTAAACCGAGCTTCTCAAATTGCAATGGAGCACGCTTTCACTTTGTGCCATGTTAGGATAGAAGAAGACAAGTTGAAAACCGATCAAGTGGAGAAAACATTTCATACGGTGAACAAATGGGCGCGCAAGCTATGGCAGCATGCGGCACTGAATGCCTTAGTGTGTATCGTATTCACGGGAGAAAATAATGCAGCGAACGGCGCCTGCTTTTTGAATATAAAAGGAGAAATTACCGACAACTGTGTGACACGTATTTAAAACAATAGTTTTCAATTTGTATAGCTTGTACATTCCTTTCCAAAGGAAATTATTACAGAAATTTGACCCTAATCATAGAATATAAATTATAAAACATATGGAACTAGAAAAGAATGTTATGTTATTTCGAATATCTTTTGCTAGCGATGTACAAATGTTGTATTGTTAATAAACTTTTTTATTCCCCACTCTAAACTTAACAAGACCGTTTGTGTGAATTTGTATACATTCACAAAATGCACATTAGAGGTAGCCTGCGAATCTTTATACACATATCCGTTTTCATAGATTATTGTGTTACGGATGACGAACAGGTGTTCAATATCATCTCTGGCAGGAACCGTAATAGATAAACGAACAGAGGTACCCTAGATAAATCTACTGTCACGCACTGAACACGGGAAATTATGGCTCTTACGAGGAGACCTCGCGTATCGAGAACGCCGGATTGCAACGAGTTTTTGTGTGGACATAGCTTACGCACCCTCATGAACTATCCAATTGGTTTTAGCCGCCAACACGAACCCGTTTTCGAGATAATCGATATTGAAATGCGACATGTGAGTTATATTCCATGAGTGAAAACTTCTTGCCACAGCGGTCGGTGGCCGAGCGGGTTGAGCGAATGTCTACCACGAGATTGAAATATTTTTTTTTCACTTCCTTTTTTATTTTTCTACGTGCTCTGAAATTTTTCAAATTTAATTTCAACTCTTCGATTAAAACTTCAATTTTTCAATTTTAATTTCGTCTTCAATTTTTCAATTTCAACTTCGTCTTCAATTTTCATTTCAACTCTTCGATTTCAACTTCAACTCGTCAATTTAAACTCCAATTTTTCAAATTCCGATTACAACATCAATTACAAGTTCAATTTCTACTCTTGTATTTCAACATCAACTCTTCAATTTCAACTTCAACTTCAATTTCTATTTCAACTCTTCGATTTCAACTTCAACTCGTCACTTTCAACTTGAATTTTTCAATTTCAACTCTTAAAATTTGGATTTAAACATCAATTTCTACTCTTCTATTTCAACTTCAACTCTTCAATTTCAACTTCATCTCGTCACTTTCAATTTTTCAATTTCAACTCTTAAAATTTGGATTTCAACATCAATTTCAAGTTCAATTTCTGCTCTTCTGTTTCATCTTGAACTCTTCAATTTCAACTTCATCTCGTCACTTTCAATTTGAATTTTTCACTTTCAACTCTTAAAATTTGGATTTCAACATCAATTTCAAGTTCAATTTCTACTCTTCTATTTCAACTAAAACTTCAATTTCCATTTCAACTTCGATTTCAACTTCAAGTCTTCAATTTCAACTTCAATTTTTTAAATTTCAAATCTTCAATTTCTGGTGTCGGTTGGTCTCGCGGCGGATTCCCCCCGTTGCTGGTTAGCTCGCCGCGCCAGGATTTGAAAACGGCGAGGGGAATAGTCGGGATTAGGAAGAACGTGGTGCGTCGGGGTGAAAATAATGACACGTGGAATTCATTGTAACGCGCGCTCGCTGTCAACGAGTTTTACGATATCGCGGTCGTGAGATTCCCGTACGCGAGGTGTACGTTTACGGCGTTCGCGGTCTTTCCATCGTTAAGGTGGATCTCCATATATTATTCGGACGCGTCGCGGCCTCGATCGTGGACTAGGTGCCCGACGGTGTGAGTGATTCGGCATTTAGGAGAGTGGTGATACGCCGTGTTCTGAGAACAGGATTCAGCTGGTGACACACCGTGGCTATAAGAGTGGCGTCACGCCGTGCTCTCGGAACAGGATTCAAGGATTAAACTGGTGACACACCATGGTTGAAAGAGTGGCGACGCGCCATGCTGTAGGAGTTGGGTTCTCACGGGCCGGCTTCGAGGTGTTCGCTAGGCGAAGTTAGCTCGTCGTCGACAGCGTGGGAAAACCTAGGACCAGTATCAAAGTGAATATACTTACAATGGTGCTAGAGACAGGAGTGATCCTTACCGGTCAGTGTCTTTACGCTTAAGGGGCTAGTATACCCGCGATTTGTAACTAGAAAATACCTAGAA
>CM052298.1:132381-145685 GCA_028455765.1 Lasioglossum oenotherae | reverse complement strand
CATATGGTTTCGTTATCCTTCTTTTTTCTTTTTTTAAGTCTTTCCAAGGAAAAGAGACCTTGGTTGGGTGATAGCTGTTCTCTTAATTCTTCTATTGTGCCCTCCCATTCTGTGATTACTCCTTTTCTGTATTTTATCCTGTATGGGATAGAAACGTACATACAGCTTTCTTCTAAGTTTCCTTTTTTTAGCAAGTTGTTGGCATCTTTCCTGTTTCTCGTGGTCATTTCTGCTCTGGAAAACCCTGTCATTTTAATTGAAACAGGGTTTATCCCTTCACTCGTAATAAATCTGTAAATTTTAATAAGATTGCATTTTTTGGATTTGGACATTACATGGTTTTTTAAGACGATAGAGACGGTATAGGTACCACTAACCGTCTCTGTTTCGTATATATCATTCTGGTCTCTATTATAGGCTATGCTGTGTAATTCATTTTCTTTGTTGGCTATGTTGTTGTTGTCTTTACTATCTCCATTTCCGCTTTGTTTTGTGACTAATTTTTTTTGTGTCAACATCTTATCTTCTGGATTGCAATTTTCATTCATATGTACATTTCCATTTTTTTCTGGATCTTGTATTATCTCCATGTCCTGATCATTAATTGGTTCGTCTTTTTCCTTACTTATTGGATTGGTCCACTTTCCCAGTGAATCCGCCATTGTTATTACTGTTGGTTTTTGTCCTCCAACCGCAGAGAGGCCCCAGGAGGTTATCCCGTTTCTTTTAAACCCGTCCCGCCAGGCGGCGGGACGGTTTTGACGCCTTTTTCCAAAAGGTTAAATACGTTATGTCTTTTTCTGTATACTATTAAATTTACCTTTTCCTCCTTCTTCAAATCTTGAGTCATTTGATTATTTCCCGTGACGCATTTATTCGTTCGTTGAAGCCTTTTCTCTTCTTTTTTTTCTTTATCTCTCTCTTTTTTCCTTTCTCTATAATCTATCAGCACTGTGTTTCCAGGACCGCACACGAGACCCCCTGCCGTAGGGCGCCGCCGAGGCCGCCACAGTTCCCCACAAACTTCGGACGTAGATACGGTCCTGACGAAACTCGCGCATGCGCGAATAAAGCGCCTTACCTACCATCACTGGTCCACACCACAGCACCCACTGCCTCCCACCAGCTCCACCGTTAACCATGAAGAAAGAACGCGCTTCGCCCGTAGCGAGCAGACGCATGTCTCACGAAGGCGCGCGTTGCATGCTTAGACCACATATACCTATAGACCCGGCATAGGTATAGTATGTGTATAGGAAAACCGAGAGTACAGCTCGGAAAAGATAAAGGACAGTGTGACGTCACACGATAAGTTTTAAGCAGTCTTAAGTTAATTTCAAAATGACTGAAACGGCAGACCGACGCCGACACTACGCCATTATACACTTGCTGCGTGTAAATTTTGTGTAGTAATACATCGATGGCAAGAAATAGAAATTAAATTGAATGTTATTTCTTCCCTGAATGATTGTAATAGAGCAGAAATCATGTATTGACATTTTCAATTTTTAACATTTTCCAACGATTTTGAATTTCATCTACTCAATTTTTTTGTAAATGCATAAAGATCCGCAGTCTAGCAATAACTAATCACAAGCGAGGTAAATGTAAATTGTGTAAAACTAGCAGTACTACCTTAAAATGTTGTAAATGTGATCAATTTATATGTAAAAAACCATTTTGTAACCTGCATAATATGCGAAAGTTGTTAATCTTCAGAATCAAATATCGCGCGATTCCTAAAATGTTAATATATAATACTATTATTACTTTATACCTTAATAATATATCTTAATAAAACATACAGAATAAACGTCTGTATCTCAAATACAGTTTATAATAGATAATTTCATGATACAATGCCAAATTCTTTGAAATTATCCTGTCCATTCTTCCCGCGTACTCTGGGTACATGTACATGGCGCACCCGCTGATCCCCCCCCCCCCATATAAGCCAAGCGTAGGCACTGTCGATGAGCATAGCTTATACATCTTTCGAGAACGTGACGTCACACTGTCTTCATCTTTTCCGAGGGCAAAATTATCTGCGCCGGGTCTATAGGTATATGTATATGGTCTAAGGTTGCATGGAAGAGAGGTTGGTGGGAGAAGCAGACGTTTGAGGGGCCCCACCCGTGCCTATCTCTGAGCTATAGGAACGCCACCGCGCGCATTTCGGCTAACATTTCGACGAACGGTGCCACGAACGCCGCCGCGCGCATTTCGGCGCGCACGAACGCGAACGGGGTGACACTTACAAATCTGTTTGCAGGACAGATAGCATATCCTAAATATTCATAATATTATAATATAATGTAATATAAAAAATAATAATATGATATTTTATAATATTCGAAATTTCAGCAATAATCATTAATCAATTATCCGATTGACGATTAATAATCGTTAATCGCAATTAACGACTAAAGTAGAAATTTAATCATTAACCGCAATTAACGACTAAACTAGGAGATTAATTGTTAGTTGCGATTAACGATTGAAGTAGAGTCGTCAATCGTTGATTAATTTTTTGCCCAACACTGGCTGGTAATGATCCGCGTGTTCTTTGCGATCCGTGTTTACATGCTGTCCTCTACGTTTCCCGAACATTTTCGGGATTCCCAGACATTTTCGGGAATTCCCGTCCCGTCCCGCACACCTCTAGTATTTACATAACAAGATGTGTGCGATTTTCACAGAACGCTCAGCCAAACCGAAAAGGGCTCGATGTATGACCAACCTTGTTGTTTACGGAACGCGATCTCGGAACGTAACCCTTCTGTGTTTGTTCAGAATATGTATCGTAGAATCATATAAGGACGGGAATTCATCATTTTGCAACATCTCTAAAAATTTAAGTCATTTAATCTCGAATCTGATGCTTCGTACAGACCTAAACATTACAACTCAATAAACTGCCAACATTTTCTGTATTTCTTTGTGTAGTATACGCCGCTGCAGCTCCCATAGTTGTTCGCAATAAAATCTGGAAATAGCACAAATCCGTTCCGATAGCCATTCGTCGAGCGTTCGTCAAAACGTTCGTCGAAATGCGCGGTTCGCGGCGCAGTTCGTCGAAATGTTCTAGTCTGTACGAGGCTTTTTATAATAACACCACAATGTTTGTTTAAAGTTGAAAAATATGTTTTTTTTCAAAGTGATGTTGTTGAAAAACTGTGCGTATAGGGAAAAAATTAAAAACAGATTCGGAATCAGCGCGAAAAACTCTATAAGGACCAACCAACAGCAGTTATGGAACAAATTTGGTGTTGGACAGTGTAATTAATTAATTTTAAACATACTTTCATACTTTCGTCGACCAGGGATATTCTCGTTAACTCTAATTCTCCAGTTGTAGTTCTACACATTTCACAATCCAGACCAAACATAGGGGATCTTGAAGTGACTTCTAAATATGAATCTTTTGTCATCATATAACTTCCATACCTAAAAGTCAAGAACTTTTTTAATTACTTTAATTAAAATACATCTTAGAATATTGATATCGTTAGTAACAAAGTTAGGCGATGCTTAATACAATTAATGATTTTGAATGATTCAATGAATTATTTAATTAACAATTCTAATGTAAAGTGTCGATACAGGTATCAGCATCGGTAATTGTGTGACATCAATTCATTCACATGAAATCGGTCGCCATTTTATAGGATTAATTAATTTTAATCATAAGCATTAATTTTAAAAAATTTTAAACATTTTAATCAATTGATGCCCAACCCTAGTTAGTACCTACTTTTTGGCTAATTCACCCTTCAAGGGTACTGGATAATTTTCTTCGACCATTTGACATAAAGATAAAAGCAACCTTGTTCTAGAAAACCTGTCTGTAACAGGTAATTCAGATGCATTTTTTGACGAATCACTGTTTGTTGATCTTATACAGTTCATTGGGAAAACAGTTGTTAATAATTTCACTACATCTCCTGTACTTTTTAAAGCAGCCTCCAGTGTTCCGTACTCTGGAAAAAGAATATAAAACTTGTAAAAAGTAGTGGTGTGCGGGTACCCGAAATTTCGAGTTCGGTTTGGGTCGGCAAATTTGTTCGGGTTCGGATTGGGATCCCGAAAGTATATAAACTTCGGGTACCCGAAATGGCAGTCGGGACGGGGTCCCGAAAGTTTATAAACTTCGGGTACCCGATGGTGTTTTAGAGTTATTTAAATTGAAATATCTCGTAAACTACTAACTTGTCGGCACACATAGGTTAGTACTTTCTTATAACGAATGTCCAGCTGCATCCATTGATGTATTAAAAAATACCTCATTCCATTTAAAAAAATATCGATGACGTTGAAATCTTGTAAAAAAACGACCTTGAAAATTTTTTCCCTTACTCCGTTACACGTGGCCCTTCAAACAGTGTAACTTAGTCCGAAGAAGTTTTTTTGTACAACGAAAAGTAACGGAGATAATTAGGTGTTCTGTTTCTTCGGACTCATCCTGCCATTCTCACTCTGGAGTCTGAAGAAACAGAACAGCTAATTATCTCCGTTACTTTTCGTTGTACAAAAAAACTTCTTCGGACTAAGCTACACTGTTTGAAGGGCCACATGTAACGGTGTAAGGGAAAAAATTTTCAAGGTCGTTTTTTTACAAGATTTCAACGTCATCGATATTTTTTTAAATGGAGTGAGGTATTTTTTAATACATCAATCGATGCAGCTGGACATTCGTTATAAAAAAAGTACTAACCTATGTATGCCGACAAGTTAGTAGTTTACGAGATATTTCGATTTAAATAACTCTAAAACACCATCGGGTACCAGAAGTTTATAAACTTTCGGGATCCCGACCCGACTGCCTTTCGGGTATCCGAAATCGCGGGTATCCGAAGTTTATAAACTCCCGGGATCCCAACCCGACCCGAGGCTCGGGTACCCGCACACCCCTAGTAAAAAGGTATTATGCTATGTTTTCCATGGACATTCTTTTCTGTCATTGTCACAAAGAGAAGCGAAATATTTGGGCTGTAGCTTGAGATCATTTTAAATTACATGACTCATATGTGGATTCTGTAGTAGTCAATATATCAACAATATAGGTACAAGAAAATTATTGAACATACGTTTAATCAATTTGTCGCTCTGTATCCCAGTTATAGGAACTGCTGCTAGATCTTCTACAACTAATCCTCCATATGCTGTAGGTGTCACTACCTCTACACGGTGCTCCAATTTGGTCGTTATATGTGGAAACATACTTTCATATGCCATAAAATGGTATAACGAGAGGCCTTCGACAACAAGAACCACTGTATGCGTAACCTTGTCAAAAACATTTTAGGTACAGTAGCGGACAAAAGTTTAAAACCGCTCTAAAGAAGACGATAACTTTTTTAATATTGTACTATACGATTTGAACTTTTCTGGGAAACTATAGCAATTAGTTTACTACAGGATGTGAAAAGAAAATTTTTTCAAAGTTGCTATTGATCGGAATTGTTGAAAAAATACTAAAAGTTGAATTTTTAACTTTTTTTTGTGGGCCTATATTGAAAATTTAAAAAATACGTTTTGTAGATCTGTGTCATAAACATATTTTCAAAATTTCATCAAATCGGTTGACGTTGCAATGAGCTACAAACGTTTAAAGATGGTAAAAATTGCAGATTTTCACGATTTATTGCCGAAAATCTTGAAAGTCTTTTTGAAAATCTTGAAAGGCAATTTTTACCATCTTTAAACGTTTGTAGCTCATTGCAACGTCAACCGATTTTGATGAAATTTTCAGAATATGTTTAATTGACACAGATCTACACAACGTATTTTTAAAATTTTCAATATAGGCTCACAAAAAGAGTTAAAAATTCAACTTTTAGTATTTTTTCAACAGTTCCGATCAATTGCAATTTTGAAAAAAATTTCTTTTCACATCCTTCAGTAAACTAATTGCTCTAGTTCCCCAAAAAAGTTCAAATCGTATAGTACAATATTTAAAAAGTTATCGTCTTCTTTAGAGTGGTCTTAAACTTTTGTCCGCTACTGTATATCTAATGTAACTTTAAATATTTTCTTCATATCAAGTTTTTACTACATTCGAACCTCGATAACTCGAATTTCCAGGGAAGCATTAAAATCTGAGAAAAAGAAAGAATTCAAAGAGTTATAGAGGTTTCGACTTACGGGGAGTTTGTACAAAAGTTAATAATTTGCTGATTGTAATAGTGTTAAAGAAAGAAAAGTCCAATTTTTGGAGATGAGTTGTTTATTAAGTAAATATAATCGTATAGTAAAGCCTATAGTGAATATAATCTACCTACTAGGCTCCTGCATGTTACTATTACATATTAAAGAATCTGTGATTTTACTGTGCGTTATGGAATTAACAGATTGTTGATCAATAGGGTCATTCCATGCCAAATCGATCACTTTTCGCAGGTACCATCGTCGATTTTTTTCTAAATGAAATATGTTGTAGTCCATATGAAATTATGGGGAGTTTAAGTCATCGTTTTGCCGGTTTCGAATTTTTTTAGAAATGGCAGGCCTTCAAAGTTTTCAATTTTTGCCCATTTCGGCGAAAACACTTACGAATTTTTATCTCAGGAACTGTTTGTCCGATTGAGCTACATTTTTTTTTGTTTTATTCGGAAAGGATTGGGCTATTACAAAATAATTTTTTCAACCCCGACAATCAACTTTATCATGTCGAAAAATTTAAACAAATTCTTTTTTTACGTTTTTTCAATTATGGGGTTCAGTGATTTAAATTCTTTAAAAAATATGGTAGTATTCCTTGAAGTTTCACCTTTAAAATGAGCCCTTGAAAAAGATGGTATCGTTAAAATTGTCGTCACAATGAGCTGGTAAAGTACGCCGTGTACCTCTGTTTATGGTCCGTTGTCCATACCGCTGGTCTTTAGTAAAAAAAGAATTTGTTTAAATTTTTCGACGTTATAAAGTTGATTTTCGAGATTGAACAAATTATTTCGTAATAGCCCAATCCTTTCCGAATAAAACAAAAAAAAAATGTAGCTCAGTCGGACAAACAGTACCTGAGATAAAAATTCGAAAGTGAGGCCTGTCTTCGCCGAAATGGGCAAAAATTGAAAACTTTGAAGGCCTGCCATTTCTAAAAAAATTCGAAACCGGCAGAATGATGACTTAAACCCCCCATAATTTCACATGGACTACAACATATTTCATTTAGAACAGAATCGATGATGGTGCCTGCACAAAGTGATCGATTTAATCGAAGCAAAGCAGAGAATACATTTTCTTCAATATCGTCGCATTTTTCTACAAAACTTCGTAAAACATTTACTGTTGTTTTGGCTTGTCTAGCTTCTACACTTGTGGAAAATAATCCGAGTTAAAGGAAGTTTTATTTCGATTTATAGAGGTTTTTAAAGTGCAGCGCAAGGGAATGAACAAAATTTTTGTTTTATAGAGATTTTCGAGTTATCGAGGTTTGACTAAATTTACATTACCTTATTATATTTCTCGAGGTGACACCATCTTGTTGGCATGTACGGAGAGTGATGTCCATGTAAAGAGTACAATAACAAATGTTGCACGTCGCTAAGGAAAATAGGAATCCTATTTTCACCTTTAATATTAATACTTATACTAGCACTTTCACCGACCGCTTTTAAACGAAACCGAGGTATCGTTTTAAGTCTCTTTTTACGTTCTCTAAGTTCCTGTTTCAATTTCAAATATTCATCTTCACTTAATCTGTATAGTAAAATATAGAAATCTAATTAGTCACTTTTATTAACAAACTATTTTCTAAGTATTCATTACGTATAAATTCATACAAACCTAGGCTTTTTATTAGCAAGTGGATTTGATGTTTCTTCCGTAGTCTCCACGTTTATTGGTGCACTAGAATCTTCAGAACGAGTCTCTTTTACATCTATGTTACAAGGTCGTTTACGATTAGAACTTTCTTCCATAGAAATTTTGCTATTGTTCGCATCAGTGGACTTTTCTGTTTCTTCAGACTGAAACGGTATGCAAAAATTAAAATTCACCGTAAACGTTATACTTCCAATCGCTATACCAACCACCTTTTTAAGGGTAAGCGACTTTGCTTCTCTGTCCTTATCGTTCAATTTAGTAATTTCCAAAAGTGCAGCCATTTTCTTCTTCTTCTTTTCTATTCTTTGCACCTGTTTTGATGTTAGATTCTTCATATTATACTTTCTTCTTAATTATTTCCAAGGAAATTAAAATACTACATCTGAAAAAAAAGAATGAACAGATCTCTGTACTTTCTAATATTAAAATAAGAACGGATACTGATTTAAATCTATTAACAAGTCAGATTCGTCATGAATCTAACAGAGTCTAACAAATCTGAATGTTATGTGTTTCTTTTTAGATGAAGTGGACTTTGATTCTCGTTTGTAATCAATATTTAAGCATTAAAATCAATGTAGCCATACAAAAAATATAAATTTTCTTTTCCCTCTATGACATTTTTGGGGATAAAGACGTTTTAATCACTGCAACTGTAAAGAAAACAGCATGGCAAGAGGTTAAAAATACTTTTCATACTTCGATTATACAAAAAACATGACATTGAAAAAATATATTTTAATACTAAAATGTAGATAAGATTATTTGTACTTCCTCTGTCCAATATTATGGCATATATTTCTGAATACCTTTCTATCAGCCGTTGAAAAAGCAAAGCAAGGTAATCAACTGTTATTTAGTCGTTGAAATAGTAATATTTTATTTCGTATTACAGAACAAAATTGAAAATCAATTAAGCCAAAGTGTGATAAAAGGTGGACGCTTACCTGTATAATTAAACTGTAACAAAACTCTTCTGCAGAATTAATGTAAGCTAAGAGTCGTAAATTCTCAATGAAATTACTTTTTAAAAAAGTGTAAACAAGTCATGCATACTATAATTTGTAAAAGAAAATAAACATATATCATGATACAGGACAGGGAGAATACAAAATAATGAAAATAACGATGATCGTGAAATAATGATCAAAATAAATAGATCAATGGCGAAAATTACCTGAAAATTGTAATATATGTAAAAACATTAGAATAATGTAAATATAATGTATAATCTCATAGAAACGTTGCACATTTCTGTATACGAAAAACGGTGTAAGGATCAGACGTATCCCTTTATAAATAAATACGTTTGTTCAAATACAAAAGGAAGGATATAAAGTTCTTTGATTTCATGTGACGAATGTCTGTAAAATAATCTTTCAATTTGATGTTTGCTATAAGAATTCATTTATAACCAGTTTTACAGTTTTTCTTTGTATTACTTGGTTACCTTCCATTGTTAAATACTAAAATGTTTTACTCGAATTATAAATGGGAGACAAAAGTACAAGAAATTCGAAATCCATCAATATATTGGCAATGAAAACACTGTCCAACAAATTTCAACTTTTTTTATCATTTCAATATACTGTTGGGTCCTTCTTATAGAGTTTTTTGCGCTGATTCCGAATCTGTCCTTAATTTTTCTCCTATTTACACGCACAGTTTTTGAGAAACATGGCTTTGAAAAAAAAACATATTTTTCAACTTTAAACAAATATTGTGATGTTATTATAAAACATATTGAATTGTTCTTTACAGCAAAAGGTTCTGTAGACTTTCTCAAATACAATGATATCCAATATTAATACATAATGATTGTTTAAACATGTTTAATCAATGATTAAAGACGGAGGGACACCACTTTTGCACCAATTTTTGAGGATATTTTTCAATTTATCTCAAAAAATAAGGGTCCAGCGGAAAATCGAACTATACCACGCGATAGAGTAGACTTTTATCTTGAAAACCCCCCGTTTGAAGTTTGCGACATCAACGTTTTTTTCGAACCAGAAAGCAAAATATCTTCGCACGACATGACTTTCCGCCAGTGGCGTTCGGGACGGGATACGGCGCAGCAACGGGATACGGAGCGGCGAACGACCGTTCTGGTGGTGAGCGCCACTGGTGACAACTCATGTCGGGCGAAGATATTTTGCTATCTGGTTAGAACGTCGACGTTACAAACTTGAAAGGGTGGTTTCTCAAGATAAAAGTCTGCTCTATCGCGTGGTATAGTTCGATTTTCCGCTGGACCCTAATTTTTTTAGATAAATTGAAAAATATCCTCAAAAAAAGGCGCAAAAGTGGTGTCTCTCCGTCTTTAATCATTTTTTAAACATGTTTAAACAATCATAATGTATTAATATTGGATATCATTGTATTTGGGAAAGTCTACAGAACCTTTTGCTGTAAAGAACAATTCAATATGTTTTATAGTAACATCACAATATTTGTTCACAATATTTGAGAAAAATTAAGGACAGATTCGGAATCAGCGCAAAAAACTCTATAAGAAGGACCCAACAGTATATTGAAAACAAATTTGGTGTTGGACAGTGAAACCATTCATGAGTAAATTTTGCATTAAACTTTTGCGAATACTGGTGAGAGACAACACGATTTTGACGTTTTGTAACAGTTTATAATTTTTTTGCTGTGTTAACTGTTTAGTGAATCCAAATAAATTTTGAACATAATTAATTAGTTTCTAGTTGCGTTTTTTCAAGGTTTAAATAGGGTTTCAAGTGAAATTTTATGAATTCTCCATAAGAAGAGCAACCTTTAAATTGCTATAATTCTTAAACGGTGCAGTGAATCGAACCCAAACTTTGGTAATTGCATTAATTTAGTAAGAATTATATCTTGACAAATTTTCAAGAATTTTGTTGCGTTTTTATATACCTCCAGAACATCCTTAACTGTTTTAACTTTGCCACTTAAATTTACTGGTGAACTATTCGTTTCGTAAGAGTATGTTCCAAATAAAAGTTGTTTGGTATTAACAGATTCGAGACCAGGAACGTAGTCCTGTGTCGTTTCAAATTCAATGGCTCAATACTGGCAATGCAGTCCTACGTTGTTTCAAATTCATTACTGAATACCGGCAATGTAGTCCGACATCATTTCAAATTTATTAGCCGAGTACCGGCAATGTAGTTTCTACATCATATTTTATATTCATACACATTTATATAGCAAACTCTTGCGGTTGTGGTGTTCGGAAGTTGCGAGTAAGCATTTCGTCAAGGCAACAACCTTGTAACTGTCCTGTCGCGGTGCGATGTCCAGAGTTTTCATGTTGTACATCTTGCTGACGAAAAATTAGCAGGTCATTGCCTCGCCGTAGCAATTCACTGAGGCAACTTTTCGAAGGTTGTTGCCTTGACGAAATGCTTACTTACAACTTCTGGATACCACACGGTACTCATACTTTTGGAAATGATATGTGGCGGTCTGCTAAGCGTCTCTTGCAACAACATCGCAAATGTGTTAAGTAGGACATTTTTAATTATAATGTGTACCATTCCACCCCCCTCAGCCTTGCAATTCTAGCCAATAATGAATGTTGTGTGGAAATCTATTAAGGAATATTGGGTTAAAAGTAATAGTTACGCTTAAAATGTTCACTATTATATTAAGGGGGTAGACTCTCGTTCCCAGGATTGCAATTGTGCCGGGGGTGTGCCTTCTCATTTCTCAATAATGCAAAGATGGGGTCTTTCGATTTACGAGGTATAATTTATATTATTTGGCAGCATGTTGCTGTCGTAACTTTATGAATTTTCATAACTACATGCACAACTTTATGCTTCCGAATAATGCAAATTAGGCTGCCGAATAATGCAAAAATTATGTCTCGTAAATTGAAAAACCCCATCTTTACATTATCGAGAAATGAGAAAGCACATCCCGCACCCTTGCAATCCTAGAAACAAGAGTCCTCCTTAAATACAAGTTCATTGGTGATCAATGAAGGCAGTGATACATGTATAGCTTGTGAAATCTAGCTGTGCGGTTGACCAAAACTTAAGAATGCGCAGACAAAAACAAAGACCGCACTCGACGAGAGAAGGATGCAACATATGAACGGTAAGGTACACACCTCGTCAAAAGTGTGTACTGTCCATTATTTCTTATAGCAGTAAACATACAAAACAACTATTTATATGTTTGTGTGTCACTTTACTCTTTAACTGAACTGTCGCCACGTGCATCGTTTGACAGGTATAAGGAATGTGTCACAGGATATGTGCTCCATCGTTCCGCCTATTTACCATTGCGCAGTGGGGTCATTTCCCCTTGCGAGGGACATTCAGCCGCACAGCTAGATTTCATACGCTGTACAGGTGTTCCAAAGTTATAATTCATGCTATAACCATACAATCCTTGACGTTTTCAGATATTATAAATGGTTGACTATAAACTTTGTATTTTAGTTACTCTCAAAAAATATAATTAAGCAGATAATTCTTGTATGAATTAATTTTTTTGTTTGTATAGCAGGAACTGATATTCATGCAATGGGATATACATACTTATTTGAATACAGTTTGAATAAGCGGTATGCACAGCGATCAGTGAATAGGAACTCTGCTACGAGTTCAGTAAATAAGGTATTCGGACAATGTTGGTTCAAAGTGGAATTCCACTGTATCTTGCTAATAGTTAGATTTTGATATCATGTACTTTAATAACTTCTTACATATCATTCAATACTCTTATATTATAATTGAATATATGTATGCTGCAATAGTATCTAATATTGTATACCATGTTTGATGTCAAATAACTTTTGATTAGAACATTCGTGTACGACAAGTAGTTAACAAGTAAATTTAGATGGCACAGTTAAATAATTCATTTAATAGTTAAATAATGTTATTATATTTAATAATTACAGAAAACACATTCCTAATCGTTTTCTTAGTGTTTATTTATAATTAATTACGAACAAATTTTGTGATATAATCATTAGTGTTTGTTGTAAACATCAATACTACAATTTACATGTTAGTTTGATCTAAACCGATAATAATATGTAAAACATTAGTACCATCGTTGCTACTTAGAGGTTATATTTTCATCGGGTTATTTCGATCGTAGCAGCAATATTCCTAGAGAAAGCGATTCACACAGCACACATTAAATATAGTTAACAGATAAATATTTTCAATTCAATTAAAAACAAATATATTTGCTTTGAAAGTTTACGCATATATAAAAACGAAACACTAAATATGTACTTATGTTGTTTCAAACACACGCGTTGTTCACTGTTGTTCACTGGCTGCGCCGCTGCGCCGCGCCGGAGCGGAAATAGTAACTTCAACAGCGCCAATCGAGGTGAACTACGAAGACAGAGAAGCAGATATGTTTCTCGCAGGTACTCGCAGGCAGTGATGGTAGATTCGTGGGCCGTGGGCCGTTCCCCTGACAAGGAGACCCCGCGTATCGAGACACCCAGATCTGAACGAAAT
>CM052298.1:117638-131881 GCA_028455765.1 Lasioglossum oenotherae | reverse complement strand
TCGATGTTAGTAGGCTTTTTGTGTCTAAAGATTGCATTAATTTTTGGTAAAAAGGTGTCAGATATTTTATGATCAATTTGTTTAATAACATTGGTCCAGTATTTTTCAATTGATGATCGAAATGTTTTATTTACTGTATGTGTTAAGTGTTTGTGTATGTTTTTAGCTATTTTAGTGATGGTAAGTTTAGAATGAGGGTCGGACATATGGAGTTTGTGTAACAATGATACAATGAAGCGTTTGCTTTTTTGTAATTTAATGGTGTTCGTTCGCGGAACTACCAGGTTGAATTGTTCGTTCGTGGTAACTGGAGGTTCGCGAATGTTCGAATTGTTGCCTGCCAAATTAATCTTGGACAACTGTTTCAATTGTGAAATGATGGATCTGGTGGATTGGGGATTGATTGGAGGAATCGCGTTTCGTCCTAGATCTGTTGGAGGACTCGTCGGTAAGGCTAGTCCAACAGATCCTGCCTTAGACGCGCGCAGATCTTTAATGGATCTGTATTGTACCTATATGTGCCGATCGTATGGACGCAGAATCAAGTAAGACGCTCAGGTAAGAGTTGATCAGTATCACTTGTTCGGAGGTTGAGAACGAACTGAACTATGAACTAGATGCTTCGTCTTAACGAGAGGTCGGTTGGGCCCCTCGTGGGAGGAAAGGTTGGCCCTGGATAAGGAGAGGGATGTAGAATCTATTGTAATGAGGGAAAGAGCTGTCCGGATTGGTTTGTCAACCTGTCGTTTTCCAATCAGGATGTCCCTAATTGTTCAAACCTCCTTCCAAGGTGACATAGAGGTTGGTCTAGTCGGAAGGGAGAGTGGGGCGATACCTGAGTTGGAAGGCAAGTTCGGTAATTGACGTTGCCCGACGGTTGACTGTCGCACCCTCGACCGTATCCTAAAGAATTGAATGTTTATCCTTGGACCTGGCTCAACGAACGCGAGCGTGTGTATCCTGGGGCTGCATTTTATGACCGCGAGGGTTCTTTAGGTCTATGCCTTTAATAACTGTGAACATTATTAACCCGAACCGAGGGTGAGCGGCATCGAGATTTACAAGATGATAAATTAACATTTGGCTACGCCTGGGGTAGCTGTAGTGCAGAAGAATGATTTAATCCTAGAAACAGTTCTTTAGTCACGACGATACCATAAATCAGGTACGAAAGTCGACCCTTCGAGTCTTTATTTCCGCGCGGCCGTACGGTTCATTGGAAACGCTATTATTCTTTGCGTTGAACGGAGGAATTTTCATTTACTGATTTCTCGCGAGGACAAACGCGAACAAATGGTTTTGCGGTTTATGTATTGTGACGTTGCAACCCTGCGACGTCACTTCTCCGTTTGAGAAACGGTCAAATAACCGTATCGGGAGTGGACCGGACCGGCCGTTAGTGATTGCACGAACCATCCGCGACTAAGAACGCTCCTTAAGGAAGAGATCCCGATCGAAGATCGTTCCTAATGCCATCTATTGCACGCCCCGAGAGTGGCGACTTTCAGGAGCGTGCCTAGGGAGCGACAACTACCGGCAGGGCGCCCCGCATCCCAGGATCAACCGAACGACGAAGTATTGGCCGCCAACGAAAAACCATTCCAGATCTGGAGAAGTGGCAAAGGGCACCGCCGCACACGAGCCAATAAACTCGGAGACGACGATGCGAGACAATGGGGTCGCAATTGCAGGTCATCGGACAATTTGGTGGTCTCGCCGTCGCCTCATCCCGCCTACATTCGGCCCCGGCAAGGGTGGTGCGGAGGAGCGCCTGGGAGGAGTGACCATCCCCGGTCGCCGATGGCGATCGTTAATTGGTGTAGGAAAAGGTCGGGGGCCCGACGACCTGTTCGGAGAGTTGAATCCCGCGGCTAGGCGTAGTTGCGTTGCGGGTACGCCCATAGGGAATTTCGGTAGGACGAAAGGAGTGGGGAGATCGGGGATCGAAGCGTCCGTCGATGCGACGCGGGATCACTGTCGCGCCGATTACCGAGAGAAGTAGTTGCATTTCCGTGTTTTCCGCGAGGTTACCTGAGTTCCGACCTAAAAACACCGTAGTACGCGTCGCGGGTGATTCGAGGATCGTCAATCCCGTGGAAAGCACTCCCGAGGCAGGCGAAGTCCCAGCGTTGCGAGAGAGCAAGAGAAAGAACTACCGCTCGGTATGTCGACCCAGTGATTCTCGGTAGCAATTCGCGTTGGCTCGATATTTAGTGCGAGGACGAGGCGAGTACGTATCGTCCTCGGACAATTGGTGATAGCCGGGGCATTTGGCCCCGAGCTTAGTGCTCGTGTTCTCTTCAAGAACGCTTTGAGCCCTCGTGAACGGTCTCCCCCTTCGAGTAGTCGGAAGTCTTCCTTGAGGAGCCGCGTCGGAAAGGATTTATTTCGGGATTAGCGACTTCGTTAGAATCGCGTCGACCGCGCTCGTGAATCCCGCGACAGTCCGTCGAACTCGCGCCGTCCACCTGCGTTACGCGAATCGCATTGTACCGCCGTACCGTATTTTCTGGGTTCGCGTAATCTCGACTAACGCGCTCCGCGATCGGACATCAATCGCTAAAGTGTACAAGGAGCGCGGGCTCCCGGGTTGCGGCCACGTGGCCGCGCATCTGTAATTTATCGAATTGACTGCGAATAAATTCATTCGAGCCCTAAATTGTCGAGTTCATTTCCGACCTGCGAGACCCGTCCTGCCGCGAGGGCTGTCCCCGTTGTTCCCTGTGTCCGAACTCCTGGCTGTCCGCGACGCAGAATTCCGCCAGCGATCGCGAGAAGTTTCGCAGCTCGTGTTCGACTTCTTCGAACACGAGCTATTGGTGTTCTTTAGTGCGGTACTTCCGGGTACCTGGCGCCCGAACAAACGTTCATTTAGTGTGTCCTTCGAGCCTTCTCGCCGATTACATTTGTCCCGAGAGGACCGTGTCCGCGCGGCCGCGCACGGCCCGTCCTCAGAGACTGTAAATTCTCGGGAGTTGACCATTTTCGCCGGCCAGTAAACCGTGCGAAAGCGGGCAACGTCACAATACATAATATATATATATATATATATATATATATATATATATATATAATTTATCCACCGATATCACGTAGAGTTACTATCCTAACGTGTAGAATTGACTACACACAAATCCCTACACAATATTACATAATACATCTACAAAAAAGTATAGAAACATCGACAAAATTGATTTTGATTTTTTTAACATCGATACAATTTATAAACAATTCTGAAAAAATTTAAGGACAATTATTTCAATGATATCCGACTACAGAATTTTTATAAAACTAGTATCTCTACAAAAAAATTCAATACGAAGTATTCATTTTCTTCGAATGTTTGGAGATTTTCAATTTTTTTGGATATGTTTGCATAAACCGAAAAATCTGAAAAACACTAACATCATAATATAAACGTGATCAACTGAAAACTTCGATATAAAATTGGCTATTTTATGCTTTCCGATTTGTTTAAAAATCAATTTTACAACCAAGAAGTTTGAAAATGGTGTCAATCGTGTATGCTATTAGGCAGAATGTTCATGAATTTTTTCGTAATTTTTTATTGAACATAGTGTGATTAAAAATTAATTTGGATGAGCACTTTTGACCATCTTATCCGGCTATACGATTTTTCATACTTACTATTTGCAAAAAATCTGAAAAAATTCACAATCATAAGGAATAATATCTACAATTTTGTAGAATTTTTCTAGAATTTTTAAGTATACCATTAAATAGTTAAAATGTGGAAAAACGAATAATTAGTTTTTACCCTTTCACTACCCTCCTGGTTGAGATAAAGGGTTCAAACTTACGAATATACATATAATATATATTTAAATCTTTTGGAAGGTTAAAAAATGTAATTAAAAATGTAATGGAAAATAAAAATAAAAATCGCTGCACGCGGGGACTCGAAGGCTAGCTCCAGATTGCGATTGAAACGCTCGACGACTCGACGGCCGAATTTCAGAATCAGTTTCGTTTCCGTAAAGCAGGCGTGGATGTGGATGGAGAGTGCTAAAAATAGATTGTGGCTGGCGCAAGCGCACAAGCAGCATACGATCGTGTGTAGCGCGTGCGCAGTAGAAGCAACGTGTCGACGATGGTGCGTCAGAGTGGGGGGTCGAGTCGGCTGAGCGAGCGGAGGGGAAAAAACCCACGACCCATGATTCTGGCATCACTGCTCATCAGCTGTCTTGAATCAGTGTGCATACGGATGCTAGCTTGTACGGACGACTCTTCTCGCACGCGTCGAAGATTTCCGTTCGCAGAAATCGCATGACCTCAAAGATATCCGTTCTGTCTATGAGCGAGTCTCGCGACATTCAAATCAAGTTCAATAAAGTGCAGCGTTTCAACATTAAAGGATTACCAGTTCTTTACATTCTCCTCATTCCCCTCAGTAAACTTGTACTGTTTGTAAACTCGTAGTGCGTGTGTATGATATCGTAAATAGTGCTAGAGCGTTTATTCCAGTATATTAAGTACGCTGTTATGAACAATTGTAGTGCAGGATAAGGATTTGTGGATATATGTGAGAAGAATTTAAAAGTGAAAGGGCATTGACCCCTTCTACTCGATAATTCCATAGGGCGGATATTAGAAATGCCCTTGTGGATTTTAACGAGTAGGTAGGTTCAATGTCGTCCAACGATTTTTTAAACATTTTCACCTCGCTGGGGCTCCAAATGAGAACCAAGGTATGCATGTGTTTGTCACTTGATACGAGACTGTCGCGCGCCTGTCTGACGTACGCAACGTATACTTTTGTTAGAAGTGTTGCAGCATTTTATGCGGATTTTTAATTGTTAATAACTAAATAACGAAGCCGAAATCGCAATTTTTTATTCTTCATTTTCGTCTTATATTATCGTCGAGAACCACCCCTTAAATTTTCTCCCACCTGTAGGTAAACAATATACAAACATCCATTTTTATATATTAAGATAAGAGACAAAGATAGAGATTAATTTATATTTTGCAGTAAATAAGTCGGTCTTTCATCTCTGATATTTTGACTGCGTTGAGTTTGACGAATTCTTTTCGACAGTGCATAAGTAACATTGTAATTGTTTACGCGTATCGATATTCAAATCTTTGTTTTGTTTTGTCGACGCAAATTGTGTATTGAAACAGTATTATTGTCAGTCAAAGTAGAACTATCAGCCTGAGCAGTACTGTGATTCCGAAATTATTTTCAGTTCAATACGTTTTCTGTTCATATTATTTAATATTTGCATATATATTTTACATATCTTATACATATGATTTAGTGTACTTAGTGTATAATATTGTATTACCTATTGTGTATAGTGTTTAGTGTGTAAGACATTAGTACGTTAGTATTTTGTATGTGTATATGTATTGCATATACATATACGTGCATATACATATAGTATGACGTCTAATAAATAAGTTGAAAAAATGCATTTGGTTGGAATTGTGAAAAACAATACTAAAAATTGATTTTTACACCTTTTTAAGCTGGCCCAATAACGAAAATCTAAAAAATATGTTTTGTCAACTTTCATTGAAATTGGTCAATTGGTTTACGAATTATAAACGATCAAAAGTGGTAAAAATTGCAATTTTTCAAGATTTTCGGCCTTAACAAATTTTTCTCAATAATGTAAAACTTAAATATTTTATCTATTTTACATTATCTATTTACATTAAATAACGAAAATATTAAATACATTATAGAATAAATAATTTATAGAACTGTTTTAAATTAATAAAAACGGTTAAACAAATGTGAAATATATTAAGCTAAAAATCATTGAAAAGGAATTATTTTTTTATATATTCAATTCAAATTTCATTCCAACATTTTTAGTGGTTTAAGAGTTATTAAAAAATGTCGCGTACTTCTTTAATCGAGCCCACTGTGCGCCATGGGGAGCGAACGCACGGGCCTCCTAGAAGCTAGCCCCCCACTTGTTAAATTAATTAATTTCAACAGTTGTTCTGAGTTGTGCTCAGTTTGTGCTACATTGTGCTCGAATATTACAGCAATAATATCAAAAATAAGACTAAAAATGGAAAAAAACGATTTTTTGAGTAGCCCCCCACTTTTCATTTTTTCAATTTTCTCAATTGTGCTAATTTGTGCTAGGTTGTGCTAAAATTGTGCCATAGTATTACTTCATAAAAATAATATATAAAGAAGTTATGGTAAATAATCGTTTTAGACACCTAATTAACGTTTAAGTTAGTAACAATTATCCAAACAGCACATAATCATATATCTGAGTTGTGCCAGCCTAGCACAAGTCAGCACAACTTCCGATTTCTTCAGCACAACGATTGAAAGGGCACTTTACTCTTATCCGCGGCCCTTCGCGCTTCGAAAAAATATCATTAATTGGGCTTCCCGGTCATTCTAGAAAGATGACATTGCATATTTGAGTTGTACTAGTCTAGTACAAGTCAGCACAACTTACGATTTCTTCAGCACAACGATTTAAAGGGCACTTTACTCTTGCCCGCGGTCCTTCGCACTTCGAGAAAATATCATTAATTGGGCTTCCAGGTCATTGTACCAGGCTAGTACAACTCAGATATGCAATATCATGTTTCGGGGATGACCGGGAAGCCGAATTAATGATATTTTCTCGAAGCGCGAAGGGCCGCGGACAAGAGTAAAGTGCCCTTTCAATCGTTGTGCTGAAGAAATCGGAAGTTGTGCTGACTTGTGTTAAGCTAGCACAACTCAGACATGCAATGTCATGTTTCTGGGATGACCGGGAAGCCCAACATTGCAGATTCTCGAACGCGAAGGGCCGCGGACAAGAGTAAAGTGCTCTTTAAATCGTTGTGCTGAAGAAATCGGAAGTTGTGCTGACTTGTGCTAGGCTGGCACAAGTCAGATATATGATTATGTGCTGTTTGGATAATTGTTACTAACTTAAATGTTAATTAGGTGTCTAAAACGATTATTTACCATAACTTCTTTATATATTATTTTTATGAAGTAACTTTGGCACAATTTTAGCACAACCTAGCACAAATTAGCAAAATTGAGAAAATTGAAAAAAATGAAAAGTGGGGGGCTACTCAAAAAATCGTTTTTTTTTCATTTTTAGTCTTATTTTTGATATTATTGCTGCATATTGGATAATATTGGAGCACAATGTAGCACAAACTGAGCACAACTCAGAACAACTGTTGAAATTAATTAATTTAACAAGTGGGGGGCTAGCTTCTAGAAGGCACCGCACGGCCGGGTCGAGGGGGCGAAACCTTCGAAACTCGGCCGTCGCGAGTGAGTAAATCCGAGCGCTGATTTAAGAAAAACCCTCCGGTGTGTTCTGTGTCTTAGATCCTGTAGTTCTACTATTTTTTTTGTCACCTCAACGATCGCGCCGAACGTAAAAAAAGACAGTGCATGTAAACACGGACCGCCCGCCTGAAAACTTACTGCATACCGTTAATTAAACCACTAAATACAGTTCAAATTATATCGTGTTTAATGTCATTTTAATAAGATAAATGCCACGAATAAGTTGCTAAAAGTCCCATAAGAAATAAAAAATGAAAAATAAAGAAGTTTTGTAATTGCTTGACCGAGGCAGCTGGAGCTTCTCGTAGATCCTACGGTTTCTGTTTTCTTAGCTCAAGACTTTACTGTGGGTTACCCTTGTTTCGTCGACAACCCACTTCACCGACACTGTTTTCATCGACAAGATTTGACCGACAGTAAGGCCGCTATTACACGAGGACACTTGGTGGCGCAACCGAGTTGCGGCGTTGCGAGTGTCTCGGCACATTTAATGAATCGGCAACTTGGTGGCGCCACCGAATTGAACAGCTTTTATGAATCGGTTCAGGTGGTACCAGCAAGCGTTCCGATAAACATTTTACGATAAATGTGGTGGTAATTTGAACGTCAATGTCGTCAATTGTTCATGTTTTCGTATTTCTGGTGGCGCAACTTTGGTGGCTTTGTCTAATAGGCTACATTCAAATCAATGCCCCGGCTGGTGGCGGCGCCACCAAATGTTGCCCGGCCGGTTGCCGATGCCGTCCACCAGATTGGCAACAATTTTTGGTGGCTCCACCAAGTGTCCTCGTGTAATAGGCTCCATATGATTCAATGCCCCACGACGTGCTGAGCCACTGGTGGCGCAACCAAGTTGCGCCACCAGTGGCCTCGTCTAATAGCGGCCTAACATTTGTCGACACTATGTTTTCATCGGCACGGTCAAATCGTAGAAATCGTAGATATATGTTTTCATCGACAGTTCATTCTTTTCCACTGACACCAAATTCGCGTATTTGCTAATGTAGATTAATCGTTATTATCATTGTTCTCGAGGCATGTAGTTGCTTGTATAATAAATAATAAAGAGAATGACAAAGAATTGTTATTTGGATCAAAATTTTTATTGCTACTTTATTAATCAGAATTTCTTCAAATAAACAAACTTTATTAACAGGTATACACAAATGAATAAAAAATCATAATATTTCACTCAGGCCGTCCACACACGGGTCGATCGGCGATTCGGACGACGCGATTCCAGTCGCTTGCGATTCCCCCCTCCACGTGACTTCCAATGCAAATGAATGGAGAGCCACACACGGGTCGATTCGTGGTCGACTGAAATCGCGTCCGTCGCATCAACCGTCCACACACGGGTCGATCGACGCGATTCCAGTCGCATGCGATTCCCCCTCCACGTGATTTCCAATGAAAATGAATGAACACCTGCACACTGAAATCGCCGCGATTCTAATCGCGTGCGATCGGAAGCGAAGTTGGAAAATCGCGTGGATCGTACGATTCGCGCGACTCATAGAGGTATCTTTGTGCAGTTCATGTCATTTGCATGATTTGGCCATTATTTTTTGTAGTTTGAGTGCATTGCACTCTTCGATATGGTCTATGTATTTAGGTTATATAAGTTATTATTTATTTATTACTGTTTGGGATTGGTTGAGTGCTCCGACGCCGTGCGAGCGCCGGTTGGCTGCTTCTTACGTCACAGTGATCGAGAGTCGATGAGCAGTTCGCAGATCAGAGGCCAGCACCGTCTGACGTCGAAGCAGATCGATTATCGACCGAAATCTAGCCGACTTACTATTGGCTAATTGCGCTGACTATCCACGAATCCGACGTTCGAAGGTTGCCTTCGACTGCCAGCTGTTCGTCGTCCTCTAGATTGCTCTGACACTCTCTCGTTATACATTCAGCCGATAGTATACGTCGCGCGTCTCTGTGACCGGTATCTACCGTAAAGTCGATTACAATTCGGAACGAGGAAGTGCAGTCGGGATTCCACATTTAAATCAATAGATGGTAATAATTTCTTTATTGTGAGAGACTCAACCGCTCTTCTTGAGTCTCCACCGTTAAGTTGGTATTGTACAGTTCGGTGATAAGTGACGAACCCATAATTGGGAAGTAAAGTTTATTATACTGTTAATCGACTTGTGTCCTCTTATTATCCGAAACAATTACCTTTATTATCTTTTTTTATGTTATTACGTATACTAATAACATTAAGGTAAGCTTTTTATTTACATAGTTGAATATAATCATGTAGGTTTATTAAAAACAAGAACAAAAGGCGAAGTAAAAAAAATTGAAGTCACAGGGATTGATAAACTGTTGTACAATTTTCTGTGGAGTGGGAGTGTTCTTACGGAGTTGTCTCCTCAGGTCGATTTAATCCGGAAGTATTACCACTTAGTATATTGAGCGAAGATTGAGAGAAATCTGTGGAACTTCCACCAACCTCATCTATGACGAGCAATGCTCAACTGAGGAGTTACAAAAGGAGAGCTTCGCTCCTCATAGACGAGGTTGGTGGAAGTTCAACAGATTTTCCTCAATCTTCGCTCAATATACCAAGTGGTAATACTTCCGGATTTAATCGACCTGAGGACACAACTCCGTAAGAACACTCCCACTCCACAGAAAATTGTACAACAGTTTATCAATCCCTGTGACTTCAATTTTTTTTACTTTACCTTTTGTTCTTGTTTTTAATAAACCTACATGATTATATTCAACTATGTAAATAAAAAGCTTACCTTAATGTTATTAGTATGCGTAATAACATAAAAGAAGATAATAAATAAATAATAAGCTTTGTAACCTAAATGCATAGACCACATCGAAGAGTGCAATGCACTCAAACTACAAACAATAATGGCCAAATCATTTAAATTACATGAACTGCACAAACAATTTTTCACAATTAGTGAACTTTGAGCGCGGATATCTCGGTAACTATGCGAAATAGCGAAAAACTGAATCCCATCTATCTTGTGGCACATTTTGTCAGCTTTAATTTTGTATTGAATGGTTTATCGCTAGGACGCATAGTTTCCGAGATATACGCGGAAAACCGAAAAAGGGGACCTCCTACGTGCCCCCTGCACCCCGCTCACCTTCTAGGAGTGGGGACTTTTAGTATGTTTACCTCCTTACCAGTCCAAACAAAGACCCAAATTTAAAAATTGTGTTAATTTCATTTCCCTCTACAACTTTTCGTTGGCTGAACTAAATCTACTCTTAGTGCTACCCAAGAACAATGAAGTGGACGTTGTAGATTTCTGTTCCGTTCGAGGTGATTTGACTACAGTGAATTCCCATCGCCTCACACTTCGGAGTGACTTGACTACAGTGAGTTTCCCTCGCCTCTCACTTTGGGCTGACTTGATTAACGGTGGTAGTCACATGGAAGCTGGCAGACAGGCACAACTGCTCAGAGCTACTGGTCAGTTCTGTTTGTTCGTAAGCAGCGTCGACGACGATAAAGTGAGAGGCGAGGGGAACTCACTGTAGTCAAGTCACCCCGAAGGGAACATAAATCTACCACGTCCACGTCGTTGTTCCTGGGTATCGCTAAGAGTAGATTAAGCACATTTTTTAACGCGAAAACAAATTTTTCAGGGTCAGTTTTGGGGGGTGATTTTCGCTAATCATGATCAGCATATTCAGAACATGATTTTAAGAACTTTATAAGCATCAGATCTATTTCCTGACTTCATGAAAATCGATTTTTTTGAAATTACATGCAGAAAAACTTCAAACGAAGATTTCTCTATGAAATATTGATTTCCGGCATATAGTCCCTTTGAGACTTTCGTTCAGCTCGACAAGTAGAATCGACCAGGTCAATAACAAAATTTGACATTGAAAATAACCTTGAAAGTTAATTTTGCGGCACCATGTTTATCATGCAATGTTGGCGATCTCGACGAGTTCTATCACCTCCCAAAAGGATGACCAATAATTTTTCCCCACCCTGTACATATATACACAAACAAAACATAACAAAATTGTACAATAATTACACAAATATCAAGTAATGATATTAAAGCGATATGAATAATGAACTCAAACCTGTCGTTAAACACGGACTGTCGATGAAAACATACACCCTCTGTCCCAAAAATAACCGGAATGGCTATACAGAATCAAAACTAGTTAAAAAATCTTGACAAAAATCATTTTATTTATTCGAAATATTCTCCGTCAGCAGAAATACAGCGATTCGCACGTTCAAGAAGTGCATCAAACGACTTTTTCATATCGCTGATCGGAATGGTGTTGAGATTACTCGTCGTTGACCGTTGAATGTCTTCAATTGATGCATAACGATTTCCTTTCATTGCCAAATGCAGCTTCGGGAATAGAAAATAGTCGCAGGGAGCAAAATCGGGTGAGTACGGTGGATGTTGAAGCAAAGAAATGTGATGTTTGGTAAAAAAATCAGTGACAATTAATGAACGATGAGCAGGTGCATTATCGTGCAACAATCGCCAACTGCCGAGTTCCTTATTCATTTTTCGACCGATGTACACAACTATACACTACTATCATTAAATGCATCGTATCTTGGCTTCTATTGAACGAAATGTTATGAAATTTTTACAGGTTAGAAAAAAACGCTCACGATTCATAAATAAATTTCCGACTAACAGATGGCACCACTACTTTCGCTAAACTAGAGTCATTCCGGTTATTTTTGGGACAGAGAGTGTATATCTACGACTTGACCGTGTCGACGAAAACGTAGTGTCGGTCATTCGTGTCCATGAAAACATTTGTCGACGATTGGCCGTGTCGATGAAAGCATAGCGTCGACGAAACTTACTATCGGTCAAATCGTGTCGATGAAAACAGTGTCGGTGAAGTGGGTTTTCGAAGAAACCAAGGGTAACCCCTTTACTGTAGTAGGAATCCTTCCCAGGAATTTATAGGATATTTCGCACAGTTTTCGTATTTATCTTACTAGGAAATAAATTCTAATGGATTTTCTCCAATATAAAACAATCTTATATATAAAGTGCATTCATTATCGTTTCATGAAAATATCCGAACAGATTAGATATCGTAATCTGTATAAACAAATGGTTTTGTAAACAGTTTGTTGATTGTACTATCAACGTATTTGATGACATGAATTTTCTTACATATATATTATCAAGTGTGTCTGCTTACTCGTTTATAGTGTACAAGCAGTCATGCTGGTGTCGGCATCGTTGAGATCAAGTATACTTCTTTTCCTCGTGGTGTGAGTATTACTTTTATTTCGAATCAAAGAACAGAATTCGGTCTAGTAATTAGTCCCATTTAAGACGAAATGACATCAAGGTTTACAAATTTTTTTCTCCAAAAATATGGATGCGACCATTTTTTATTATGATATATGGTTAGAGCATACATTGAAGGTTATTCTGTTAAAATTTCTCAAAAAAATATTAAAAAATGACCGAGTTATCCGTTTTCTTGCATAGCTCCTCCGTCAATACGCGTGTAGACGGTGTCATGGATTGTGATGCCCAGGATTACCTGAAATCAAAAATCTCATGATTTTCTTGTTCCTAGATGAATTATCTATCCCGTAATTCGCTTTCACGTGTTTGTTAATAAACGGTAGTGTAATAGACGTCTTTTCGACGAACTTTCGTTTTTTAGGTAAAAATCAAACTACTTGTTTTTAATGAAACATAGTATTAGTATATTAACGACTAACAATAAGAGATATATATTTTCTAAAGTACTTCAATCGTACGTAAGCATAGAAACACATACAATATATTTGCTAAATAAACAAAAACATTTTATTGTGAAAAACATATATTGTTATAATATACAGGGTGTATAATAATGTATAACTAATAATAATGTAACTCCGTTATTAATGCATTTACGAAAAAATATCATAAGAGGAAGATAAATGGTTCGATGAGCCCACATTCGTAGGCCCTTAGATTTGTCTAGGTGCATATGTAATTAACAATTGCATCATTTCTTTAAATAAAAATGCATATTTTTTGTTACACTAATCGATTCTTCTGTTCATTCTACATAAAAGATTATTAGGGTATCAGAGCAAAAAAATTATTAGTTCTCGAGATATTTTCAAAACCTGTCTTTATTGAAGAAGATGCTCATTAGTTTTCGTACTCAACTTACGACTACGACGAACTTTTTAATCTTACAGTTCAATCAAATTGCGTAAGACGTAAGAGCTACGATTATTTTTCGTGCAACAACTTTGTCGCACATAATAATATGAATTAATTAATGTTCTTATAATGTAAATATATGTATGTCGATTAAGTTGCACACGCGAATTCAAAGGAAATTAAAAATAAACATTTTACTTCCAATATTAAATAAAGATTTATTTGATATTTGAAACCAATACTTCATTCGTAATATGGAAGGTGTGTATGTCTTCCAGCATATTCTGCAACAAATATTTTTCCATGATAAACATAAAATATTTCCTGCATATTTAAAAAAAATAAAGATTTATTTTATATTTACAAAAAAATATTTTTCTAACATGAAACATGTATTTTCTGCTTATTTTTAAAAAAATTTGTTACTTAATATAAAATAAATATTGTATGTATATTTGAATATTAAAAACAGATTGGATCTCTATTTAATACCATATATTTATAATAAATGATATTTTGAGAAAATATTTTCATTATCATTCCAAGAAATAGGAAACTTGAGAACCAGTAATTTGATCATTAGTATAGTATATTTAATTTGTTGTTTCACGATCGTAAATATTCGATAAGAGTGAATATGCTCACAGCGCACAGTTTGATCAGAGAAAAGACAAAGCAAATTTGCAAAATTTAACCTCTACGTTTCGATCCGGGTTTGGATCATTCTCAAGAGTATGCATCTGAAAATATATATTGAATTATTATCTTTGTTATTTAACACGGAAAAGAACACTGTTAATAAAAGA
>CM052298.1:97390-117538 GCA_028455765.1 Lasioglossum oenotherae | reverse complement strand
TCTTTTATTAACAGTGTTCTTTTCCGTGTTAAATAACAAAGATAATAGTTCAATATATATTTTCAGATGCATACTCTTGAGAATGATCCAAACCCGGATCGAAACGTAGAGGTTAAATTTTGAAAATTTGCTTTGTCTTTTCTCTGATCGAAACTGTGCGCTGTGAGCATATTCACTCTTATTAGTATAGTATAGATTGGTATAGATCATTAGTTAGTATAATAGCATGTGTTGAATACCGTTGGACGTTTTCAAATTTACCGCCATATATTGATTTATGAATGGTCGATCCTTATGTTCAGACTAGTGTGTCTATATGTTCAGTTTTCAATGTTTTCAGTTTTTGGGCTCTGTTCAAACGGTCACTTTGACCGCAGTACGTTATAAACCAGCAGCGTGTACACATCAAATTTTCAATGCTCAATTTTACATAACTAAAGTTATTATAGCAAGTACGTATCAATATCATTTTTGCTATTCTATTTACTGTATTATATGTATATGTATACAGGGTGTCCCAAAATTCCTTCAACAGCCGGAAATAAGAGATTCCTGAGATCATTTGAAGCTACATTTTCCATTTCAAAAATGTTATCCGTGGCTTCGTTTAGGAGTTATTAACGAAAAACACGGACCAATCAGAACGCGACCTAGACGCGAGTTGACACAGTCGGCTAGTAGATAGATAGTCGGCGCGCCGCACAGTGGGCCAGATAGACGCGCTAGCTGTTCATGAGCTAAAAAATCAAAGTCCTCATATCGATTTTTGACGAATGTACATCGTTTCTTAAATGTCCATTACATTCGAAACCGATAATATTAATTAAAGTTATTAAAAACTCTCGTTACAATAAGCGTTCAAAGATCAAACTTTTTCAGATACAATTTATCACCGAAAAAATTGCTTTTCTTAATAACGCTGTCCTGGAAAACCTACTGAAGATTAAGTGCCCAATTTTTTTTTGTATGAAGAATGTATATCTATGTTGAGAACGCACCAGGAACTAAACATTAATGTTCATAATTTGTTATAAAAAAAATACTTAGTCAACTAAGGAATACTGTCAAAATTTTTCACCTTTGACAAGGGACAAGTTAAAAGTGTTACATAGTGTAGTGCTCTAACAAAGTGGAACATTTGCAGCAACGTCTCCTCTAAAAGAACCTGCAAATTTCGCACCCAAATCGACCCAAGCATGGAAATTATGTTGGTTTAAAGCGTTGCGTGACACGCAATTCCGCGGCGAGTCGCGTTGCACGAGACGCATTGACAACCACTCAGTAGCTCTTACGAGTGTAAAGATCTAACCCAGACCTATCTTATGAATTTTTTTGATTATACCACTATTGATAAACATTACCAATTAGAGGTACCAGAAGCTTTCATAGCTTTACCCCATTATCGAATACAGAACTGGTATGCAAAACTTGCTCGTGGGATAATGATGGCTCTGTTTTTAGTGCAATTAAATAGTTTTTCTTATATTTTTTTCATAATCCTTAAGTCTACCCCACACAATGATCCTATCCTCCATTTCTGCCAGGGAGCGTACAATTGGTAAGAAACATGCCCGTTTCGATATGTTTAAAGAAGATGTTGACAAATTAATGTTACCAGAGGAGCTAGAAGACGACAACGACGGTTCATCGTAAATGATACTTTCTACATATGTAATTAAATTATTGTATAAATGATTGTATACTGTGTACTGTGTACATTGTATAGTGTATAGTGTGTAGTGTATAGTGTATAGTGTGTTGCGTATTGTGTGTTGTATATTGTATATTGTATTAAATTATTGTAAAATTAAAATAAAAAGATCATTATGTTTTTCAATAAGAATTATTGTATAGATTTTTTATTATTAATAGGTAAATATAATTATCAGCTGCAAATCTGTATGGTTAATTGATTATAGTCGGTAACTTTTTAAAATATAATACTTATGCTTGTTTGAATATTTGTAATTTTTTAAATAAGACAGTAATAACATGTTTTTGTTTTCTCACTAATTTTAATAAAATCCATTGTTTCAAAAATTATGGATTTCTCTTGTTTGAAAGTCTGAACAGCCAATTTTGCATTATTATTCATCATTCACACGATTTTTCAGACATTTCCGGTGGTGTGACAAGAAAATGTTTTGTACAAAAAGTAATCAGTCAGTCGTCTACAAATTTCAATAATGTTTGTTTTTTAATAAAAAATTGTGTGCACCTGGATTATTTATATATAACTACATATTTTTTATTAAATAATGTTATAGCTGACGCCAAGAGGAATCCAACGATATATTTAATGTGGTCTTTATGTTTTGAAATAATGGTGAACAGCTAGTTTTCAAATATTATTCTTTAGTCACACGAGTTTTCAAACATTTCCAGAGGTATGACAAAAAAATGTTTCCTACAAAAAGTAATCAGTACACAGTCTTCTACAAATCTCAATACAAAAAATTTGAATAATTTCTTTTTTTAAATAAAAAATTCTGGTCACCTTCAATATTTATTTATAACTATATATTTTTTATTCAATAATGTTATAGCTTACGCCAAGACGAATGCAACGACCTATTTAATGTGGTCTTTATATTTTGAAATAATAGTGAAATAGGCGTGAACAGCTAGCGCGGCGATCTGGCCCACTGTGCGCCGCGCCGAGCCGACTCACAGTGTCGCGAAATGCCTGTTTTTTGGACAAAAATCAATAACTTTCGTTCTGTTCATGATAGAGACATGAAACAAAATGGGTTTTCTTCTTTATATTGAAAGCAATCTCAATATGATGTTATTATAAATATAGTCATTTATTTAAACAATAAAAAAACGATTTTAATAAACAAAATTTAATTTTTTTGTGCGTTATTAGAAACATCTCGACGTGCGTGTCTCGACAATTGTCAAATTAATACCAGATATGAATGATCCTTCAAAAACCTTGGTTCTGGGATGTCTTAAATTAATAAATTTGATTGCCTATAATAATAGGCAAGAGGTTTAAGATAGGGACGCACCGGAACGTGCTATTTTCTAGATTTTCCGGATTATCATTTTAATTCACCTAATAAAGGAAGTCAGGGCTCAAAAATTACTTTATTACTAACTTCCAACTCAATAGCAACAACCTGTCATAAATATCTGTTATACAGTGTGACGCGCGCCGTATCGGGCAATGGACCATCCAGCCCCCTGTAGGGGCCTAAACGTGCACCTCTAAACTTGGCAACTCATATCTGATACCAGAATTCGTATAATACATTCATTTTACTGCGGGAAAATTTACACACGTTATCTGCCTAGGAGAAAATGTGAAACGTGTTTTTAAAATATATAAAAAGTAGATTAATTTTTTTTGTTAATAACTTTTTTTTATAAACAATGACCAACGAGTAACACCATTACAACATTATTCGGGGTGCTGACCTGGACAACATATTAAAAAATCAGCGTGATCGGAGGGTGTTACCTTTTTGTAAATAATTATCAATGATTATTAGAACATTAATTTTTATTTATTTAATCATATCTGTAATTTATGTAATATAAACATTCTGTTATTTATTCAACAACCGTAGTCAAATCTCATATATCTACAAGAGGATATCCGCGTACTCGGCTGCTGACCTTCTTGCTACATATTTTGTTAAATAACTCTGATGTTTGCCGGGAGTTGCAAATTAGACTTATATAATATCAAAATATACTATCTTAGGAACAGACACAACCAAAATCACCGATACGTTCGGACACGTTTTTTTTTATCCTCTGGTAAAGATTAGGGAAACCTATAAAATTTTATTGTTTCATTTCAGGTCAATTATTATGTTGCATATAAGTTTTACAAAATTGTTAAAGTTGAATTACAATTAGCCAACCCTTAGCCATTATTTCCTAAAAAAATTATTTCCTAGAAACGTGTTTTGTTCATATCACAACGTAAACAAGTTATGCTAAGAATTGATGTTCTATTTGATGTTCCTAATATTTGCTTACAAGATTCCCTGCAACTAATTTTCTACTGCATTTTTTAAATTTTTGTTTTCAAAAAATGATTATTTGGACATTTTAACATAGTATGAACATAGTTTTGAATCGATATGAAGATGTTACTTTTTCGATTTTTGTCCATGGTTTGCGACACTGTGCGACTGTGCCAACTCGCGTCTAGGTCGCGTTCTGATTGGTCCGTGTTTTTCGTTAATAACTCCTAAACGAAGCTATGGATAACATTTTTGAAATGGAAAATGTAGCTTTAAATGGTCTCAGGAACCTCCCATTTCTGGCTGTTGAAGGAATTTTGGGACACCCTGTATATATATATATTTTCTTGTAGACCCAAATTCTACCTTTGAAAAAGCTTCGAAACTGAACCGAAACGTTAGGAAAGAACAAGTTTTTTGCAAAATTGCTAGATTTATTAATTGATCGAAACGGTAGCGCCGAAAGCATCATTAAATTAAATATTGAACATTTACGATCGATAATTGGGATTATTTTAACTTAATCATTACACAAAAAACTGATCCCTGTCATAACATCTCCAAAAAAATGAATTTGTTTAGTCTCGGGAAGTTCGTTTTTAGGAAACGAAGGTCCTGAAGGAAGACGCCTTTTAGACGCCACATTTCAGCCGTAAAAACGACGGCTGCAAAGAGGCGTCTTTTAGACGTCTGAAAGGCGTCTTTTAAGACTCTAAAAGGCGTCTTTTAAGACTCTAAAAGGCGTCTTTTGGGACGTCTAAAAGGCGTCTTTTGGACCGTGAGACGTACAAACATAAAAATTACGTGAAAAGGACGTCTACAAGACGGCGCAGTGTGTGCTATCTGGGTTCTTAATACTCGTATACAGAAATTCCAATTTAAAACATTCTTTCGTCCGACACTGTAGACTGATTAAATTTTTTATTTTAATAAGAAACTCTTCACAGTTTCCCCTAAATAACCTTATCACTTATAATCTGACAAATGAATGGGTTTGTGATGACAAAAAGACATAGTTGGACTTTTTGGTTATGTCGAACTTTGCCAACATCGTATTTCTGCGGCATGGCTGTTCATTCAATCCCTAAGTTTCCCTTAACTTGCCCTTTCTAGTTCTACAAATGGTGAATTTGCGGAGGAGAATGAGGAATATCTAAGGTTCCCAGAGAACTTTCTCCTTGGAGCTGCAACGGCCGCATACCAAATAGAGGGAGCTTGGAACGTGAGCGGTGGGCTCCTCAAATTAATATCTAGCCATTCTGTACTGAAAACTTTTCTAATGTTTCTTCCCGTTTCTTAAAAATTTAGATAAAGCAGAAAGTACCTGGGATCGATTCTGCCACCTCAAAGATGGACATGTCGTTAACAATGACACAGGCGACGAGGCCGCAGACTCTTATCATAAGTATAAAGAAGATGTAGCTTTGTTGAAGCAATTGGGGGTAACTATAGTTTTTCTCATTTTTGTATTATAATCTTATTTTAAAATATTCTTCGAGTTCTAACATTTAAAAAAATCAACGTAGATGTCGTTACGTTGAATTGAAGTTTAATTTGTGTAGAGAGCGGTTCGTTATGATATTTAATCTTGAAGCCCGGTAGTGAAAGGAGATAGAGAATTTACGTTAGACTTTTATACGAGGTGGGCAGACAAAGAGATTGTACTGAGAATTTGAGGACAGATCCGTTTATTTTGACGATGCGAACTATACTGCCCGAGTGAGGACAATACAGACAGAACGAGAATATACAAGATACAGATCGACATATACATTTAAATAGAGCAATCACAGGTGACGAGAAAACAAAACAATTATCGCGCGAAATACAAATTACATAAAGATACGCGTTCGCGTTAACAATTTGAAAGATTAGAATTGAGATACAACACAGGTTTGAACCTACCTGCATTCCCCGACTTCGGTTTGGGTAATTGAAGATTTCTTAAAATCTAAGTGACTTTGATCTTGGGATTGGAACGTAGAAATCGAAGTTCGGTAAACTCTTTAAAAAATGATTTGATATTTTGTTATTGAATAGAAATAAACAAAAGTGTATTCTAAGCACCAAATTTCGGATACGTAATGTTTCTCGAAATCTTATTATAAATTGCTAGTAATTACCGCTAGGTAGATTTCGCTTTCTGCGCTGAACTGGACGATGTTGTGGTTTGTTGATGTTGTAACAAAAATGTCTTCGACTAATTAATTAACTTCCCGATTTTATAGGGAAGTTATTGTAATGACCCCGAAAATCAAAAATCGATTTTTTAGCAGATCTTCACGTTTCATGGTCATTGGAGTATTTTAGACTATTTTTATCAAAATGTTCGTATGTGTGTGTGTGTGCGTATGTCTGTTTCTATGGTATCAAATTTTTCGTTAACGTTTTCTGAAAAACTAACAACGCGATCAGAATGATGAATGGTGCTGTTGTACTTTATATTCTTTATTGCTTTAATACTTGTAACGGCGTACATAACTAGTCAAGCACACGGTGAACATCGTGGTGATGAAAAGAAAAACGACATCAACGCGAGTATATCGAGTATGCGCACATAATCTGCGCATTGCATTTTCTAGAACGTTCCCTTTTGGCGCGACATACGAATTCGTGTGTCAAATCACATCAAATCCCCCACATTTGACACATATTCACTCTATACATATTCTATATTACGCTCATACACATTAAATCCATACGCATTACACTTTAGTTTCACATAGTCTTAACTTTTGTACATGAGTCTTAATCACACTATTAGGTAGTCCCTTAGTGAGTATGTCTGCCACGTTGTCTCCAGATGAGACGTACTTTATTTTTATTAACCCTTGTTCATAACTCTCTCTGGTTATGTGATATGCAATATCTATGTGCTTCGACCTTGACCTTTCCACTCTATTCAATGTAAAATCAATTGCAGACTTGTTATCACATCTGATGACATGTGGCTCACATGGTACTTCAACAATATGCAAATCTTTCAGTTCCTTAAACATCATGTTCATTCCCATAATTTCTTTCACAGCTGTCGCTAATGCTACATACTCTGCTTCCATTGTGGAAGTGGATATTGATTTTTGTTTATTCGATTTCCACGAGATTGCATTTCCCCCTAAAAACGCTACCATTCCGCTGTAAGAATGTCTATCATCGATGTCAGCTGCCCAATCCGCATCACTAAACACTTCTATTTCATTATTTCCTGGGCTATACGTTAACGTTTTATTTTTGGTTGTGGCTAAATATTTCAAAACCCTCTTCGCTTGTATCCAATGCTGTCTCCCTGGATTTGAAACGAATTCTGACAATTTTATCGTTATATATAATATATCTGGTCGCGTGGCTAGCGCTATATACATTAAGGAGCCTATCAATCGTCTATATGGTACATCCTCCATCTCCTTTTTCTCTAATTCGGTCGATGGACTATCATTTTTCGATAACTTCATACCTAATTCAACCGGTGTATTTACCGCTTTACATTCATCCACATTATATTCAGTTAACAATTTCTCTATATGTAACTTCTGTGATAATCTCATAGTTCGCTCGCTATAATCTACCCTTATACCTAGTAAATATGATACAGTGTTTAAGTCTCTCATTTCATACTTTGACATTAACATTGATTTAACTCGTTCTAGTTTATTTATGTTTTTGGTGAATAGTATGATATCATCTACGTATATAGCTATTATTACTTCATTATCGTATACATATATGCAGTTATTAGTTTTCAGTCTTTTACACCCGCTTTCGATTAGAAATGAATCTATAGCATTATTCCAATTTCTGCCCGATTGTTTCAGGCCGTAAATTGGTCTCTTTAATTTGGCTACCTTCGTATCTGATATGTCATACCCTGGCGGCAATCTCATATATATATCTTCCATTAGTTCCCCGTATAAATATGCGCACTTAACATCCAGATGGTGTACTTTCCAATCTTGCGATACTGACATTGCTAATAATAATCTAATACTTGAAATATTCGCTACAGGTGCATATGATTCAAAGTAATCCACGTCTTTCCTTTGATTAAAGCCCTGCGCGACTAACCTAGCCTTGTATTTAACCACCTTTCCAGTCGGGTCTGTTTTTATTTTGTACACCCACTTACTGCCTATACATTTAATATCCGCTGTTTTATCCACTATTTCCCAAGTGTTTCTACTTTCTAAGCTACTAAGTTCCTCGTTCATTGCTTCTTTCCATTCCTCGCGTTGAGGTGATGCAATGGCGTGATCAAATGTTACCGGTTCTATTATTTCTGATAAATTAATCTCAATGTTTCTAGGTTTACCCCCGCGACCCCATGGGTTCCTTACTACTTTATCGCGGTTCGGTGTATAAACTACGGTTCTATCTCGTCCCGGTACATCTCGCAAGTTGTATGTGGTTTTATCTATGTATATTGTTAACGCTTTCATTTACTTTATTGTTATTCTCCTCGACTTTCTCAATTACTATTTCATCTATCGTTTCGTGTACATTTTCTTCTTCATCTATCGGACTACAGTATGTTTTCTTCTGATTGATGTATTCAAAGCCACATACATCTTCTACGAATTCTACATGCTTTGTCTGTATAATATCATCAACTTTAGGATCCCATAATCTATATCCTTTTGTTTGATTTGAGTAACCCACTAGTATACATTCTCTAGCCCTTTTTTCTAGCTTGTGCCTACCTGTCTTTGGAATGTGAACGTACGCCAAGCATCCATATGCTCTAAGATGCCTTACACTCGGTATGTTTCCAGTCCAGACACTTTCTGGTACTCCGTCGCTAATGGCCGAATGTATTACTCTATTTTTAATGTAACATGCTGCCATTAATGTTTCCGCCCAGAATCTAGTAGGTAATTGTGCTTCTTTTAGCATCGCGCGTACTAAATCTAACAACGTTCGATTGATTCTTGCTGCTACTCCATTCATTTGAGGAGTGTACATGTTAGTTCGTTGATGTATTATACCTAAATCATTAAACAGTGTTTTTAATTCCGTGTTGCAAAATTCTAACCCATTGTCCGTTCGTATTTTCTTTACTTTTCTATCTGTTTCACGCTCTACTCTAGCTATATACTTTTGAATATAACTAGATACTTCGTTTTTACTTGTTAGACAATATACCGTTGTCTTTCGCGAGTAATCATCTGTAAGTGTTAGAAAATATTTTGAATCCCCTATAGATTCCGTTTTCATTGGCCCACATAAGTCCGAATGGACTAATTCTAGAATAGCTTTCGTTTGCCTATATTTTATTTGTTTGCATGGAGCTTTGGTAGACTTACCAACGCTACACCCATTACAATGAATGTTGTCATTATTTACATTTTCTAAACCTCTAACTAAATTCCTTTTATATAATTCTTTTATATTCGACAAACTTACATGGCAAAATCTCTGGTGCCATATCTGATTATTACTTGTTTTGTTGTTGCTTACTATATGTGATTCAGCAGGGCAAAATTCATTCTTAATACTTTCTACTTTTATAATATATAACCCATTACTATTGAATGCCTCCCCCACTATCAACTTACTCCTTTTGTTGTATATTTGTACCTTTCCATTGTCAAATATTAACTTTTTACCTTTACTTTCTATTTGAGATACAGATAATAAATTTCTCCTTATGTTGGGCACATGGTAAACATTCTGTAACGACAAACTAAATACATTATCATTCACACGTGTTTCTATATTGATATCACCAATTCCTACTGCTTTTAATTCGTTTTTGGTATGGCTATCGGCTGAATAGATTACTTCGTTTGCAATTTGCCTATAATTAACAAACCACTCTTGGTATTTACATATGTGGTGAGTTGCACCGCTATCGATCAGCCAATGGTCATCCAATTGTGTATTATTTACCTCTAACAGAAATGTATCTTTATGCTTACGTGGAACAGGCGTACCATATTTCCAATTTACCTTCGCCTGCGGTGCTCTACAGTTTATCGCAATGTGTCCCTTTTTATTACATTTAAAGCACGTTCTTTCTTCTTTTCTACGTTCTGCTGGTTGATGAGTCGTTTCCTTGGTTTGGTGATGCGCTTCCTTCTGTCGACTGACTCCAAACGCTTCTTTCTGTCGACCGGTACCGTCCATTTCCTTCGCTGTCCTCCTTTCGTACTCGGATAGCAGGATTCCCTTTACTTCTGATGACTTGAACTTGTTGTCGTCCATATTTGCCAGTGTCATGACGATTCCCTCGTAACTGTCCGGCAGGCCAGTTAACATTGTATATGCTATGTCATCGTCTTTGATTTCATACCCAGCTTCCTTTAGACCATCACTACATATTTTTATCCTGCCCAGATAAGACGTCATGTTTTCATCAGCTTCTAGTTTTATAGAAACCATTTGTTTTCTTAACTGCAATATTCGTAGTCTCGATTTTGGCTCGAAGACTTTCTTCAATGCCTCCCATGCCTCATACGCTGTTTCGCAGTCTAATATGTGTATTTGTTGTTCAGCCTCCACGCTCAGTGCGATAGCTGCCAGTGCCTTTTCTTCCTTGCGATTGAATTGTTCCGCATCGTTCTCATCTGTAGGTTCACTTGTTTCGCCCACCACGTGTTCCCACAATTCACGTTGCACTAACAACATTTTCATATTAAACTTCCACGATCTATAATTATTTGCGTTCAATTTATCGATCCAATCCATGGAATGTACTAGCGAGGCCATTTTTACTTTATTCCTCTTTTATATGGTCAATTATTTCGAACGACCCACGTGGCAATACTTCACTTAACCTCACTTTTGCTTCTGTCGTTGACGTACCTATTTACTTTGTACGCCTTCTTTCTATACTTTTATGGCTCACACTGGTTTGCACGCACAGTATAACCGATCTGGGCCCATAACCTTGTTGTACTTTATATTCTTTATTGCTTTAATACTTGTAACGACGTACATAACTAGTCAAGCACACGGTGAACATCGTGGTGATGAAAAGAAAAACGAGATCAACGCGAGTATATCGAGTATGCGCACATAATCTGCGCATTGCACTTTCTAGAACGTTCCCTTTTGGCGCGACATACGAATTCGTGTGTCAAATCACATCAGATGCAACCGATGTGCCCCGTCGTAACTTAGAGCTGATTAGATTTTGGTCCATTTTGGTCCAGTAGTTTTTTAGTTTATTTTTCGAAAGAAGTTCATTCATCAATGCAATTTATACGAGAGAACGGAAAGTTTCCACCGAAGAAACAAATGTAATTACACAAAAATTTTTTTTTCATATTTTAATTAAAACAAAATTTTTTTTTGTACCTTATGCTAATGTTTCCGCTTACAATAATCGAAAATTATCCCAATGCAAGAGTGAGTTAATCATCTCTACTCCCGAGAATACATTTTCAAAGAATATCGATGAAAGTACAAAAAAAATGTATATTACAATCTTTAATAAAACAATCAATTCAAAACGAAGTATTAACTGAGATTAAATTGAAAATTAATATAAACTATATGATAATTATTAATAACATTAATGTTGAAGACGGATTGGTTAATGGAGTACACATGCGGAATATTAAAATTTATTACTTTTCAAGAAAATACTAAAATTCCGTCTATATTGTGGTTAGATTTTCAATTGGCCAGAGTAGGAGTGAAAGTAAGAACTCGTTATCGTGATTATATGAAAAATGCAAATATTCATCAAAATTTAACACCAATAATAAAAATATCGAATCAAGTAAATATGTCGAGTGAGGAAAAATATCAAATCACACGTAGTCAATTTCCAGTGGTTCCTGCTGAAGCGATTACGATTCATAAAAGTCAGGGACAATCAGAAAAACGAACTTTACAAATGTTGTATGTAGAACTGAGCAGAGTTTCAAAATTGAGTAGTTTATATATTTTGGGACAATTTAAATTAACAGTATCGATGAAAACCAAGATCAATACTGCAAACCCGGATAATGAGGAGTTGTATCGTTTGCGAAAAACTAATTAAGACAATTTATTTTGCAACATTAGTATGCTATAACAAGGAATCAAGCGAGCAACGAGCCTACGATGTTGGTTTGATGCGACGCCATATAGCAAACATTTTGATAAGTAGACAACTATTGAATTTCCCTCAAAACGTATAATCTTATTAAAACGTGCTAAAAATAATGATAATAATATACTGCAACTAACGAGTCGGGACGTTCTTTGTGTGGCTCTTGGAGAGTCACACACCAAATAAAAAACATTAATAGCTGCAGGCCCTACTAGCCATGCGTACCACTAACCCTCTCGCAAGAGCAGTCCAACCTGCGAGCAAAAACAAACCTGCGAGCGAGCAACAATAACCCTCTAGTTTACTTTTTTACTTCACTATTGAAATTATAATCCAGCAGGATAACACACGCACAAAAAGCAAACTGACTGGTTTGATAAATAACTTTGACTGTTGATGAAATTTTAATGTAGACTGAACTTGTTGACTGTATTTTGTGGACTGAGTTCCCAACGAGGAGCCATCCTTTTATAGATCGATCAATCCTTTGTTCTCAGCTTAATTTTCATAAGGTGGTTACATCATCACCAATTCCTCTTAATCGATTTCTTCTTAATCGTTTTCTTCTCAGTCACTCTCTTCTTAATCGTGTGCATTGCATTTTTTATCCTCCTCTTGGCTAGATCATATTACATCTGCGTATCTCGTAGATTGATTTCTTCTTAATTGCTTTCTTCTCAGTCTTTCTCTTCTTAATCATGTGCATTGCAATTTTTTATCCTCTTCTTAGCTAGATCATATTACTCTGCGCATCTCATAGATCGAAAAAGAATTTATTGCTCATCGATTCTTCTGAAAAATCTTCGCAGTCTTTAGTGATGGACAGGCTTCAACGGATATTCGCTCACGATTTATATTTGGAAATGTCTCAATCATTTAATGAAATAAATTTCGCTACGTATTTATTTCGTTCAATAAAGATTCAAATTCAAAATGAGGTTTCCTAATTCTATCGCACGCAATGTGGTGTAATGTAATATACGATAGTTCGACATTGATTATCAACAATAGTATTTAATATTTAAATTCTCGTACAACATTATTAGAGCAAGCATAAAAAGAAATTTAAAAGGTATATGTTATACATGATTGATTATATCAATTAGTAGCGATGGTTGAACCATCGGACGTGACAACGTTCGTAAGTCCTTGACACCTCCACCTACGACAAACTAATAACACCAGTATGTACATCTCATTAACCCGCTTAATCTCTATCAAAGCATTTCTCGCTGCGATTAATAATAATGACACAAATAAAGGCTGTGATATCTGGTCAGATACTCTGTATATGTATAAAGTAATGGGTGTAGATAGTGTAGATGCTTCAAAGCATTGGAGATATAAACAATTAAAGGTTACGTATTTTTAATATGCCGTATAAGTATGAAATGACAGAGTTCCATTTTCAATGTAGTGTTGTTCAATTTATTGTTAATAAAGCCCGGTTGTCCACAATTCTAAAGAATTGGTTTTGCAGTTTCATTTTTAATTAAATATTAAGTATCCCTTTTAATTATAGTTTTTATTCTTCTATTCTATTTAATTCTTACATTTTAAAACTAAATGATTGTATTCGATTACATTCAATTATTCACCATGAACTTCAAACTCTGATACACGAAAATGTTCAAAGTACCGCGGTCTGTTGGTTTAGCACTGCTCTTCGACGAGAAGTTTTTGTATACAAATATAATGAAGTGGAGTGCCGCCAAATTAATTTTGAATCCGCGAAATATTTTATATTATAAACTGAATAGCTTTTTCTAACGAAGTAAAAAGCAGGAAATGTAAGAAACAATTATTTATTGGATGCTCCTTGTGCCGAAGTTTTTTCTGTTTCAAGTGTATGTACAGTATGTTTAAAAATTATATATTGTGACCACTACAGCGGCGGTTCTGCACTTCTGGATCGGTGAAGATCTGTTTAAAAAATAGCATCGTATAGTGCACATCGCGACGAACAAAACTCGTGCAGTGGGTCTCAAGTCAACCGTTCTCTCTTGGAAAACTTAACGACTTTAAAGTTTTGTAAACTATTTTACCACGCTTATATTAGCTTGCCGAGGTCTCGTTGTATGCGTCAAATTTTGTTATGGAATTTTAAATTACTTCCCGATGAGCTAGAGACTTGAAACTTTAAACATAGCTCAGACCTGGATGACAATGCAATATTAGAAAACAAATTTAAAAAAAAACTGTGCGTCTAGCAGAAAAAATTTTACGCTTGGTAATACGTCATCACGTTCAGCGATCCCCATTCCGCTTGCCAGCGCTTCCTACTCCACTACGCGTTCTCACTCCGACTCATCCCCAATCCACTGACCCACTTCGCACCGAAGGAGCTCAGTGTGGTGTTCCTTTCATTCAGTTCCATTTCGGACAATTTCTGACTCCATCAAGAGACGTCGCACAGTGAGGTATTCGGCCAGTTTAGCGCGCCCAAAAAGATTACGTCAATATAGTTTAGCGGTCCACGATTTTATTTATAGTCTCTAATGCCTAAAAAAATGATATCTCCTTTTTAGTACATTTTAATATAAGCGTGGTTTTTGAAAAGTTTTTTATATATTTTTTTATTATTCCATATGTCTACAGGGTGTTCCAAGATGGTATAAACGTGGAGGGAGTGATTCTACATGAAAAAATATAAATAAAATTTTTTCATTTATCTTCTCCATTCCGAGAAATTTGAGATTGAAAATTCGGCGAACACGCGCGCTATTGAATAGGAATCGTATGATGCGACTTTTCCTGACCTACTAATTCTACTTCTTAAGAACGTTAGGCTCGCGAAGTTGACAGATTTTTAAAGTCAATTTTCTTGAAAACGACGCGTCGAATAAAAATAGTTATTGTACATTTACGACTCATTTTTTCATGTAGAATAATCCCCTTCATGTGTTTAGCTTTTTTGGACATCCTATAGAACAGACAGTTCCAACCCATTCCCCTCCGACAACTGCAAGGTCCCCCACCATCCAACCTCTTTACAATGTATGCGTGTTAGTGTTGTATAAAGCTCGAGTCTTCGAAGCTCCAGAGCTCACTTAAAGACTAAGTTTCTATAGAAGAACGTTTTAAGACTGAGCTCTGGAGCTTCGAAGACTCGAACTTTATACAACACTAATGCGTGTGCATCACGTCGCGCGGCACGCGGCTCTCGTGGTGGGAGCTTCCCACTACTACACATTATAATGATGAAGTCTAAGAGTGGAGGAAGAGATTTACTCCTGTCAAAATTTCTTTTACGACACCCCCAGTGTTCTTCCAAATAATTAAAAAAATCTGTGTAAATTTTGAGCCCTCTAAGCTAACGGGAAAACGTGCCCCGACGCCCTTAATGTTTAAACATTAAAATAATTAATTAAATGTACATGAAATCGTTTTTCTTCAATGTCTTCTAAATTATTTACCGCATCGAAAAATATGTTAGACAAAACCTGTAGACTTTGACAGGTTGCATCTTTTATGTTGTATTAATTTTTTCGAAAAATGAACGGTTTTCGAAAAAGTTCAGAAAACCATCAGTGGGACGTGTCTCTAAGTCGGCCGGGCGAGGCAAGGAATGCGATAATGAAGAACTTTCGATAGAAGTGAGGTAGAGCGATGAAATTTTTTTAAATTGAGAGCTGAAACTTTGCAGAATATGGGATAATTATGGAGATTGTGGTACGAACGTTTTTTAACCTTTTTTAACCAATTTCAAGAAAATTCCAATACCACGCGCGGAAAAAATTTTTTTTAACATGCGACACAACACTGGCACTCCTTCTAATTAATTTGTAATTTAAATTAGATGTCTATTTTCCATAATTAATTTTTCATTTACTCAAGAAGTAAGGTAAGTATTTTATCATTTTCACTTACTTCTCAACAACGAATTTTTTAACTACTGGTGATAAAAATAAAAAAATAAGGTATCACCAGTAGTTAAAATATTCGTTGTTGGAAAGTAAGTTAGAATGATGAAATACTTACCTTACTTCCTGTGTAAATGAAAATATAATTATGGAAAATAGATATCTAATTTAAATTACAAATTAATTACAAGGCGTGCCAGTGACGACCGCAACGGTACGTCAAGTGATCGTTCGTCAATACGTTAAGTAAACGTTCAAATACATCATTATGATTATTTTTAATGTATTTTACCACGTTTTTTTATATATGAGAATACAATATTCCTTCAAACTACATAGTGGGTTACCAATTCATGTCAACGAAAAAATGATTTCATAAGTTGTGTTCACGAAAATCGTTTTCTTGCAAAATCCTGAGGTCGTAGACAAATTTTGAGACCAGATTTGAATTCAATCTGAAAAAATCTACTGGAAATGATGTATAGCAAGTAAAAAAGAAATTTTCCGCGCGTGGTATTGGAAAAACCACAATTTTCTTGAAATTGTGCAAGTTTAACGAATTCTTTCAAGGTTAAAAAACATTCGTACTACAATCTCTATAATTACCCCATATTCTGCAAAGTCTCAGTTTATATTTAAAAAAAATTTCATCGCTCTATCTCAGGGGTGGCCAACCTTCTGCTTACCATGCGTAAATTTTTTTCACATACGAGTTCAGATGCGCCATACAACTTAAGAAGCTTTTCTACATTCTTACGTTTATCGTTGCGGTTAGAAAATGGGGGTAGGATCTGCTTCGGTTAGGGGAGGAAAAGGATAACTCAATCACGCAACTAAATTAATTAACTTACGTTAGTTGAAAATCTACAATCTACAATAGTGAGAAATGATCTTTTGGACGAGAGGGCGATCACTGTCTTGAACACTGCAATTCCCATCCTATAATTGTAAACTGTCAAAAAATTGCGACGAATTGATGAGTAAGGAAGCTGTTGTTACGTACGGAGGCTTTGCCTACGTGACTTTTACTCCCTTCTTGCAACCACGTGTTCGTGCAGGAGGTCCAGCTCGCATGCCCAAATAAACAGTTTTCCCCTTATGGGAAAGTACATACATCTGGGAAACGTATACAATCCTCCAGATTTTCGGTTATCCCCACTACCATTTTTAGAGCAATTTGACTGGTATATAAAGGGCTCGAGCTTGGCCACCACGGGCTTAATTGAAGACTGATCACGTAACTGTACGCGTCTAGTGAGATTGGGTCTGATTCCCTTTCGATCGTTTTAACTCAAGAGAAGTTTCGAAACGCGGTTTTAAAGGCAAGTCGTCTCAATTACCCCCGCATTTCTCAGTGCGTGAAAACCGGGAGTTCGGGAATTAGCTTCCGCGAAACATTACGACACACTACAAGTGTATTCCGTTTATCTAAAAGAATATAATGTGCTCTTTATATAATTGAGAGTCTTCAATATCTTATCTACACCTTTTTAAAATTCCAGTAGCTAGGTTTTCGGTTTCTAACGTTATGATTGTTGTTAAACCATTGTAAAAACATTTTTTAACTATGTTCAGACTATTTTATAAGAATTTTTTGGAAAATATTATATATTATATTATATATTATATATTTTACAATGGTTTAAATGTGAAATCAGCATTTTTTCGATTTTTTTTCGTGTTTTTCATTTTTTACAAGCAGAGCTTGCAGCGGACAAAATCTGGAAATGATACCTAATATGTGGCTTGGTATCCGAAATGTGTCAGATTTTTTTCAGAATTTTTAATTGCCAATAAATAGGGAAAATGGGTCAAAAGCTGGTTTTTCGATTTTTCTCGATAACTACCCTTACAGATGAGATAGGGGGCTGAAACTTGGCAGAGACTGGTTTGTTGGGTAGGCTATCGAATGGTCCAAGTCCGATTAAAATCCCACCGGGGGCAGATTTCACCATCAAACCCGGCTATAGCCTTTACTGTATCTTCAGTAGGGTGGCTCTTATTTTCGACTTTTGAATTTCTTTTACGGCACCCCAGGCGTTGCTCAAAATAATTAAAGAAAATTAAACATTAAAATAATTTTTTAAATTAAATGCTTGTAAAATCGTTTGTCTCGAATATCTTCCAAATTATTTACCGCATCGAAAAATACGTTAGACATAACCTATCGATTTTGACAGGCTGCATCTTTTATGTCCTATTCATTTCTTTTCGTGAAACAATCGGTTTTCAAATAAATTGAGAAATTGAGATAAATGTAAAACTAAAATCCAAAAATTAAACCGTTAAATAAATATGAGCAAATCCAATTGATAAAAGATAATGAAACCACACTTCAATTTTCAAATTTCAGAAAAAATGTTTCGATTGTGGTCCGACATTTTTCAGCAAACACTACGATAACGCGTTGGTCGGCCGAACCACATAACGCGCAATGCCCGGCAGGCTGAACCGCCGCGCCGCGCCACACTATGGTCCAAACCGACGAAATCTGTGTCAAAATCAAAGAACTTTCGATAGAAATGAGATAGAGGGGTGGCCAATCTGTGGCGCATTGGATGATTACAAGTGGAGCATTGGATCCTTGCGTCTATACTTATTTTTTTGTAGTAGGCGCCATAATTGAATCCACCTTCATATTTTTAACACCTGAGAGCTCTCAGTTGAATTTATACAGTGTCCCAAGCCGAGGGCTGGCGGATAGACGTGGCCGAGGTTTGTTCGGATGAACAGGATTGTCGTGAACTAGCCGATGCCTGTTTCATCACCGGGTGTCACTAGGATTTCGGAAAGAGGTAAGGTCTAAGAAAATTCAGCTCTCGTAACTTTATATAGAATTGATGATAAACCTCTAGCGGTAAAGGTTTATCGGTATGAGTGAAATGCTAGCTACCCGTTGTACCGTCAGTACTGTCCAAAAAGTCTTCAGCGGTTCCGCAGACGGAGACCATAGCCGCTGCACCAAGCGACGCCGTTGAAATCACCTTCGAAATATTCGAATATATCGTTCATAGTATTATTATCGTTTTTGTATTAGGCAAGTTTTAAAGTCAGGGAAACATTTTTCTGAACGTAGGAACGTTCAATATCACATAATATATTTTTATGATTCAGAAAATATAAGTATGTATAACTAAGGAAAAACTCCGAAAAGAGTGGTTTTGATCTTTTTTTAACTATGACGCACCACTCACAAAGATCTGAAAAAAATTGAGCATAATACTTTTGATAATATCTCATTGCTAAATTAAATTTGGAGTGGCACCTTTTAGATTTCTATATGAAATCTGCATTTTTTCGATTTTTTTCGTGTTTTTCATTTTTTACAAGCAGAGCTTGCTGCGGAAAAATCTGGAAATGATACGATAAACACGATATAATTTAAACAAAATTTAGTGGTTTAATTGACGATGAAAGTTTCGGGCGCAAGGAAGGACAGCGTATAGAAAAGAAAGAGACGCGGAGAGTCGCAGTCGCCGGCACAGATCAAAGGCCAGCGCGTGGTCCCGCTTTACACGCGCTGTCCTTCTCTACGTGCGGCTCGGCCTTTGAAGCATTGAAGCTCGAAAAAAATAGGACCACGATCGAAAGATGCGAAGAAATCCCCCCGACGCGTTCGCATCTATAGAGAATTTACTGTATATGGAATAAAATATGTACATACTTAGTTTAGGAAACTTTAAATTTGTTTTTTTAAGTGAGCGGTTGATTTGAGACCTAAAGTTCCTTTGGGGCTTTAGTTTTTCGCGATGAATACTATAGGATGCAATAAGAAAATGTTTGACTTGGAAAAAAGTGTCAAGATCAATTTTGCGGTCCATTTTTAACAGATTTTTGTCTATCTAGAAGTGTAGAATCAAGCTATAGTGGTCACAACCCGGACAAAAAGACAAATTGCCGCCCCTTAAGAATATATATATATATATATATATATATATATATATATATATATATATATATATATATATACTAGCTTTACCCCGCCACGCGTTGCTGTGGCACAGTATTTTTTAAAAGCATATACGTATTGAACGTATTTGTGATAATCTATTTCGTTAAAAATCCATTTCGCTTTTCGCGTTGCATTGTAGTTCTCTCACTCTCTCTCACTCGCTCTTCTTGATCTCCTCGCTCTCTCTTTTACTCTCTCTATCCCCCTCTCCCTCCCACTCCCCCTCTCCCCCTCTCTCACCCCCTCTCACCCCCTCTCGCCCCTCTCACCCCTTCTCCCTCCCTCTCCCTCCCCCACTCTCCCCTCCCCCTCTCCCCT
>CM052298.1:81245-96363 GCA_028455765.1 Lasioglossum oenotherae | reverse complement strand
GTGGGGCGTCCTTACGGTAGTAGTCGCTCCCTAGGCACGCTCCTGAAAGTGGCCATTCTCGGCGCGTGCAACAGACGGTATTAGGAGCGACCTTTGATCTTAACAACTTCCTTACGGAGCGCTCAATATTGCGGGTGGTTTTCGTAATCACTAACGGTCGGTCCGGTCCATTCCTGATACGGTTATTTGACCGTTTCTCAAACGGAGAAGTGACGTCGCAGACTTGCAACGTCACAGTATGTATACTACAGAGAGAGAGAGAGAGAGAGAGAGAGAGAGAGAGAGAGAGAGTTGAGTGACACTGAACGGAGTGTAGAGAAAAAGAGAAGACGCAACGCATGCGCGGTAGCTATGAGTCAGCAAGCGATGCAACGGTGTGTAAAATCGGCAATGAGAAAATCTTATGTAATACAATTAATGTTAAATAAGTTAGTAGAAATAAAATAGAAGTGAAAAGTCAGTGGTTCACGGATTTCTACGATCTAACCTTTAATTCTTAACAAAAACATTAGGCTATTATGATCCTTGTTTTGTCGCGGAAATGTCGGTTCGCGAATGTTCCGGATCACTGCCCGCCAAGCTAATCTTGGGCAGCTAGTTCAATGATATGATGAGCGCAAAAGACAATAATTATTTCGCATGAAAATGAAAGACGTTAATGGAAGCGTTTCGTCTCGGACCTGCTAGTGGACTCGTCAGTAAGGCTGATGTAGCAGGTCCTGCCTTATACGCGCGCAGATGATGATAATGATTCGCGTTGATGATTCGAATGCATGCGAGAAATCTCGATTAACGTGATTCGGTACGCGAGGGATCTTGACCGATGCGATTCCGTTTTGTCGGGTGTCCTGACCGGTGGACAACGAACTACCGTGATGCTAACTTTGCACGTATTATGAACGATTGACAAGACAACGGCTCGTGCGTTGCACATGTCTACCCGAGGACTAGAGAATGTCACGGCGTTAGAGCGGAAACTCAACTGAGCGATTTCGTCTTGCAGTCCTAACGCGATGCTCGTTTGGTTCTCGAATGGAAAATAAGATGCACGGATTGGTTCCTGCCGAAAGTTGCATTTCCCAATCAGTACACTTCTGACTGCTAGGACCTCCTTCTCGTAGCTCTGAGTGAGGCCCTGGGAAGGAAGAGTGGGGCGATATCTTACTCGGTCGACGACGCGATGGGTCTCGGTAATTCGACATCGTGCGGAACGGTCGCGAGCGGTCCTTCGGGGGGACTAAATTTATGATACTTTGTATGTTCACGGGTGTATAAAAACTGAACGTTAGACAGATGGCTCGAATGGTCGCCGAATGACCCTAGTTTCTCTAATCCTCAAGGACGATATTTAGATGCGTTCGCACCATAAATCCTGTCCGAAGGAAACACACGAATATTGTTCCTGCGCGACGGAACAATCCTGCAGACAGAACTCAAGTTTTAGCGGATGTCTCTCCTGTCGGACTAGGAGCTGTCCTCATACAAATAGGACAACATGGTCCTCGGCTGATAGCATACGGTAGTAAAAGTCTCACCGATTGTGAGAAACGTTATAGCCAAACCGAAAAAGGAGCTCTAGCACTTGTATGGGTGGATGAACATTTCAATGTATATTTGTTGGGGAAAGAGTTTGAATTCATAAGTGATCATAAATCGTTTGAGACCATTTTTGGACCAAGATCGAAACATTGTGCCCGAATAGAACGTTGAGTCCTTAGACTACAGGCTTATAAATACCAAATTATATATCAACCTGGTAAATCAAATATTGCAGATCCCCTGTCGCGACTGTGCAAATCGAGAACGTTAGAACCGTTTGACAACGAAAATTACATTAATGAGGTTATAGAATGACAATGATAATGAGGTAGATGAAGAAATCGCCAAGGTGAAGGAAGGAATTTATTACGCGCCGTCGCGTCGTTACCGTTATTGATTGAGGCTCTTAGGTATTTATAAATTACGATTTGGAATATAACGGTTTACAGAGAAAGACGTTTTTGTAAATCTCAGACGGAGATTTGTGAATATTCAGACGAAAGATATTTTTGATCCTACATTTCATGTATGTTCACCGATTACTCCGAGATGGATGGACCAATCAGTGTAGGGTATATCTCCCGATTGGTCCCTTGATAAAAAGTGTGAAATAAAAAATATTTTATAAAAAAAAATTAAACCGACTTCGAAAAAACGCACTAAAAAGTATAAAATAATTTCCATTTAATTTATGTGAATATACACGAACTTAAATACAATACAATCTTTTCGCAAGGCGCGAGGCGGCGCAAAATTGAAAATTTTCGTCAATGGAAATTACGAAAATCCTTAAATTCTTCTACATGCTTTCAAATATTAATGTATCTTCTCTTCCCGCCTACTGATTTCCAAGTCCACCATATTCCATTAAAATCATAATCAGCAACATCTGTCATTTGGAAAATTTTTAATATATGCGCCGCCTCCGAAAAGATTGTATTGTATTTAAGTTCGTGTATATTCACATGAATTAAATGGAAATTATTTTATACTTTTTAGTGCGTTTTTTCGGAGTCGTTTTAATTTTTTTAATAAATTTTTTTTTATTTCATACTTTTCTCCGAGAGATATCGGGAGAGAGCAAGAGAGAGAGATGAAGAAAGTGAGGGAGACACAATACACAATACATGATACACGCTACACGATACACGATACACGATTCATCTTTTTTATTATACTAATTATACTTTTTTATTATAAATAACCTAAATACCTCTTCAGGTTATTGTGATGCAAAAAATATGTGTAACGTAATGTGCATGGTGTCAATGGCCCAAATATTTGTCAGGAATATTTTTTTCCGAAGGTCATTATTTCGGAGTTATCAAGGTCATCAATGTTTTTTGATACATAACTACATTTTTCTTATTGCATCGTGTAACTGATCGAAAAATACATTTAGATATTTATAAAAACATCAACTTGAAATGACCTTGATTTTCGAAAATTGGCGTTCCATTGCGTGGTCCATCTCTTCAGGATATTATCATGCAAAAAATATTTGTTACGTAATGTGCATGGTGTCAATGGACCAAATGTTTGGCACAAATACTTTTTTCCGAATGTCATTTTATTTGGAGTTATCAAGGTCATCGATGTTTTTTGATACTGTAACGTGGCAGTTTTGCATACGTCCTCCGATCCGAATATCGCAAGACCGGGTCACCCTCTGGCAACGCAGAAGCGAGATGGGTAGTGGCGAGTGCTCTCCCTGGGTACATGCGAGACCCATGGGCAGAGCACTCATGATTTTGAGCGGTTTTGCAGGACCATAGCCGGGTCCCGGGAGGGGACCCGGAACTCTTTTCTCGTCGACAAAGATCCCAAGGCGATGAACGCTATTGGCTCCGGCGGACCTCCCATGCCAAGACATCGAGAGGTCGACACGGCCCAGGATAAATTACCTGGAGGCGCCGACGAGGGCATCCGGTACCGAAACGAACATCAAGTCATCCCTGTCGTCGCCTCGTCAAATCTCGGTGATCGCAGGCTCGAATTTATGTTGTTAACGACTCGCACGTTGTGGCGAATTCTTTAGTGCGGCACCTCCTAGTGCCTGGCGCCCGAATAATGTTAAGGTTCACGTGAAACGACGAGCCTGCGAACATCTTTTGTCCCGGGTGGACCGTGTTTCGTGCGACCGTAGTGCTCGTAGCACTACATATAGTGCCTGTTATAGATTATATATAAATTCAGTTTATCCCATGGGTATACGCTTGACTTCTGTCCAGGTACTAGCTTAGATTGAATTTAGTATGTGCAACTATACGTTTGAATTATTCTTGTTAAGATTAAGATATTAATCTAAACACACAATGATTTTGGGACTTTAAATTAATTTATAAAATCTGAATATTACGTTAAAACTCTTAAAAAGTTATTTTTGTTTATCTAAACTGATAAAATTAAAGGTAGCAAAAAATATTGTCCAGGCATAGGGCATGTCACCTTGTATAGATTCTCGATATATTTGACGCGCAATGAAATAATTTGCAACAGCTTCATCAATCGCACGTTATGCGCTATATAAACTCCATCTGATCAATGAATGAAAACATAATATAATAAATAAAATCACTTTAATAATTCAAGAACTTTGCCATCATTTTTTAAGAGAACGATTGAGTTTTGACCAATGGATCTCGTTGCACTTTTTATCCTTGTGACGAATAGAATACAACGCATTAAAAAATTTGACGAAATTCAAGGTCAAAAGGTCGATACAGGTAATTTACACATGTCAAAATATTGCCTATAATGCTAAGAAACTTAGGAAAGTATCTAAATGATACGAAATTAATCTCACGTAAATATTTCGGAATTTATTTATGAAGGTACGTAAGATAATTTAAGTTTTCTGTCAGCTAGGAGATCCTGCCACCACCTGGCAGACTGTTTCAATGTCCGTTGTCTCTTCGGATCATTGAAATCGACCAATATGATACCGAATCGTTCGCTGCAACAATAAATATTACTATAAAAAAAGCATATAAATGTTTCAATTTCAAATAGCCTATAAATCTGACCATATACAGAGTGGCCCAATAACTTTAACCACCTTGAATATTTTCATTATTTTCAATAATATTAAAAAGTGATACATACAAAATTATTGATAATATGATTAAACATAAAAAAAATTAATTTAAAGCTCATAAAATCGTTTTCCTCGAATATCTTTGTGTATGTTTAATCCATTAGGGGCACGTTTTTCCGTTACCCGATCGAGCTCAAACTTTACACAGATTTTTTAAAAATTATTTAGAATAACTCTGGGGGTGCCGTCAAAGAAATTTTGACAAATATTTTTGATAAGAGTAAATAAGAGCCACCTTACTGTGTATTCTAACAAGTAAGAAACAAACCTGTATCCTCTTTCCCATTCGAAATTATCTAGAAGCGACCATAAATAGTATCCTCGAATGTTAATGCCATCTACGTGTATGGCTAGAAGCATTTCTCTCAAGTAAGCACGATAGTAATCGATTCGGTCAGTATCGTTGACGGTTCCAAAGTCGGAGAATCCATTTTCAACAACGTATATTGGCGGATTGCCATATTTCGACGACAATTCGCGAAGAACGCTCCGAAAGCCTTCGGGTACCACCTAAAGGAAACATAACAGTAAACTTGTTTTATATTTGCATTACATTTCATGAAACACTGTTTTCTACAAGATTTTAAGAAACTTAAACTTCAATATTTATAGCACGTCAACAATAAAGTCAGACACCACGAAGATTCTTTAAATTGCAATTACTGTGTTAAATGAAATAGAAGGTAAACACCGAAGGTATGTAACACATATTTTCCTGCTATCAATAGATAGTACAATAAAATGTAAGTTGAAATGTAAAGATGTACAATAGTACAGTGAATCCAAAAACCGCTGAACTATACCTCAGGAAATCAAAAATGTTTAACTTTTTTAGACATAACCCTGCAGATTTTGACGAGAAAATGTCAAAAATCCAAGTTCTAATAATTATGGGTGTGACAAGTACAGTAATTTTAAGCGTTTTTGATAAGTAAGGACGTCGCTATGTTGGCATGTAGCAAGCGCCGCGCCACCGACGAGATACTATTAAGCAGTCTTAAGATAATTTCAAAATGGCTGAAACGGCAGACCGACGCACAGTGGGCCGGATTGCGAATTCACGCGACATTTTGCGAAAAAATCAATTTTCTAATTTTGATATTTTCTCAATTGATATTGATTTCTAAATGTCCACCGACCACGAAAATGAAAAAAATTAATCAAATACAATAGCAGTTCTAGCACCGTCGAGATATAAGGATAGACCTATCACCAAATTTTATTTTTTCGGCCATCTTTGCTGAGGCCACATGGCCTCTTTTTCTTGTCATTTCCTGTATTACCAACTCAGTTTTGGAGCCCCAGGCAGGATCTCGTCGGGGCTGCTGACAGCACAAATGGGATATAGGAATAGGATTCCTATATCTATATAGGAATAGGATTCCTATATCTATATAGGAATAGGATTCCTATATCTATATAGTAATAGGATTCCTATATCTCGTTTGTGCTGACAGCTTTCTTAGCGGCTAGTGGTAGCACAGACAAGGTAAAAATTGAAAAAAAATTAAAAAATCAAAATTGAAATTCTACGTAATTCCTAAACTCACCACTCTAAATTGTAGAGGGCATACGAAAACCTCTGGTTTTTTGCACAGTCGGTAATTCATAGCGTGGACACGAAGTCCCATACGATGATAGGTCTATCCTTATATCTCGTCGGTGGTTCTAGTTGTAATACACGCATGAAGTTAGACAGTTTAGGAATATCGATTTTCCCTACATAATGTGGCTGATCATTTTTAAAGTGTCCTAATAACTGTGATCAACTTCTTGCTCTGAATTTTTTCAATTATGATACATAACATATCTAAAAAAAAGACTGAACAAAATGAAAATAATCGTTAAGAATTTGTATCTTTGACATGCGCTATCTTTCAGATCCCAGGAAATCCCACTTTCTAATAAGTAATGATCTTTTCAGTGAACCTTCCTCTATGTAATGTGACGAAAACTATTTCCAACTTCGAACCGGTCTTCAAGATATTATTGTCTGAAGACATCCGCGTCGCATTATCCTGTCCGCGCTCGAACACGCGCTACGCGCTGAATTCGTTATGTACGCAGTCTCAAAGTCTGACAGAACTGTGTTGAATAGAGACTTTCGGCACTTGATATTTTTATATTTGGAGTAAATAAGTCAGGCTTTCATCTTCCATGTTTTGACTGTGTTGAGTTTGACGAATTCTTTTCGACAGTGCACAACGATTGCACAAAGACGTTTTTCTTATTTTAATCTTACAATTAGTCGTAGCTTATTAACATATTTAAGTCTTATTTATCGAGTTAAATAAATCATAGTTACTTGTATTAGTGTGTTTAATATACATATATATTTAGCGTTCTTAGTGTTTATCATAGATCTTAATGTGGGAGGTGTAAATTCCCGCTAAAAACAGGCGAACCGCGCGTCCTGCCGAAAGCAAGCGGAACGCGCGTTCCACGAAAAACAGATGAACAGATGAATTCGCCTGTCGTTTGTCGAAACAAACGATAGGCGAAGACCGTTGGAATAGGCGTGGAAGAAGCGAGAACGGGAGTCTCTCGCCGGTCGTCGTCTTGTAAAGTTGTCTTCTAAAGTTGTACTGAATCGTTGTTCTACCTTTTCTTTATTAATTTATTAAACATAGTGATCGTAAGAGTCGATTCCTTTATTGCTCCCCGCCCGCGTAAATCGATTAGCTGACTCGATCGCCACCGAAATAAATATAAAATAGGGAAATCCTACATTAATACGTCAACACATCATTATTATCTCATTTTGCTAAGCTATATGTTCCGTCGCAGAAGAATGACGGCTTCAACAAGTCCATCGAAAATTTGAAAATGCTGAAATCTCAGCAGAAATAACAAAATTGGACATTACGTTGATCAAACGATTTCACATTATTCTTCAATTAATCTCATCGCCAACAAAAAATAGATCCGGATAAATTTCAGGCATATACTTTTGAAACTGCAAGCTATTTTGTTAAAAAGTATGGATGGTATTATATGCCTCCTTCTGTCCACAAACTTCTTATTCATGGGGTAGATATAATAAGACATGCAATACTTCCTATTAGACACTTGACCGAGGAAGCACAAGAAACTAAGCATAAAGATTTTAAAAAATACAGGACGAAAAGTAGTAGAAAAATGTCAAGGATCACTACCAATCACGATACATTTTAGAGACTTCTTTTTACATCAGATGTCTAGTTTAAGAATTGAATCGACAGATAAAACAGAAGTTATGAAATTATTATCTATTTAAGTACGAGAAATATAGGTACATGACACGTAAGTTTACATTACATATTTCTACTTTTAGCACTTTATTCTTTTATGCTGTATGCAATAACTAACTTATTTTTTTTTATTTACAGCATTACAGTTTATTTACATAATAAAATAAATTTTATGTTTGATTTATTATGTAATCTATAATAAAATTGTTTACAAAATTAATAAAAAAGTGATTAAACAAACAAAAAACGTATCATATTATATATCATTGATAAGGAATTATATTAATAAATATGCATGTCAAAGACATGTCAAAAAAATAAGTTAGTTATTGCATACAGCATAAAAGAATAAAGTGCTAAAAGTAGAAATATGTAATGTAAACTTACGTGTCATGTACCTAAATATATATAAACGGCGGAAACCACGCGTGCGTCGAAAAGTGTGCGGGTGTCATCCGCGAGACTAGGGAGCGTAGACTCGTATTCGGTGTAAAGGAGCCCTCGGACAGGGGCAACTGAATTAAATATATTTGTCCACAGTAAATCACAGTAAAAATATGTTGTTTAAATGTTTTTGAATACATTATTTTAATGTCACAGCTAAAAAAGAGATCCGTTTCCGGTGGTATAGTGAGAAGGCACGTTCTGTGTGAGTGGTAAAAGAAGAGTAGAATTTGAGAAAGTGAAAGGAAGAAAAAGTGAAGAAAGAGGCTCCGTGGCTGGAGGGAGCGTATAAGAGTAGGTGGAGACAAGAAAGGAAGAGAAGAAGGTGAAAACAAGAGTGGAGAGTGAAAAGAAGAAGAAAGTGAGGTTAGAAGCACAGTGAGTGAGAAGGTGAGGAAAGGCAAAAAGACAAGGGACAACAGAAGCATTGGAAAGAGCGCCATCGTGCAGGAAAAGAAGGAAGCTAGAAGACAGAAGAAGGGAAAGCAGGTAAAGAAGGAAAGAAGGCAGACGAGAAGATAAGGAAACGAAATGAACAAAAAGTTAAGTGAGGAAGAGCGAAGGGAAGCGTCAAGAAAATTAATGAAGATAAGAGAAAAGGAAAGAACAAGAAGCAACAGTTTATCGAAAATAGACGGATTAGGAAAATGGTTAGATAAGAAGAGAAAAGAGAGAGAATCTGAAGAAAAGGAAGAAACAGAAGAAGATCCGTGTAGAAAGAGCCGCAAGACAGGAAGATCGCCGGAGAAAGGGAAGGGAGAGGCCAGCAAAGAAAGGATAGAGGGGCAAGGCGACATTACAGAGGTAATAAGGGAGGAAATAAAAGGGGCATTAAAAGGAACGGTAAATATGATGAATGAAGTGCTAGAAGGATGGAAAGAAATGAAGGGAATATTGAGGGAGATGAAAGAAATGAAAGAAGACTGGGAGAAAGAAAGAGAGAGAGACAAAAAAGCATGGAGAGACATAGAAGAGAGAGTAGAAAAGTTAGAGCTGGAAGGAAAGATTGAAGACAGAGTAGATAAAAGAGTAGAGGAATTAGAAAAGAAGAAAAGCAGGGTACAAGACGAAAGTGGAAACGGAGAAATGGAAAGAAGACTGAAAGAAGTAGAGATGAAATGGGAAAAAAAAGAAAGAGAGATAAGGAGAAGGAACATAATCATAAAAGGTCTAGAGATAAAAGATGGAGGAGATGGACAGGAAGAAGTGACGAAGATATTAGAAGCGATAGACGAAAAGTTGGAAGTAGACGAAGTAAAGAAAGGTGGTAGAAAAGGAGTAGGAAGAGGAGAATGGGCAGTGGTGAAACTAGCGACAGAAGAGCAAAAAAGAAGAGTAATGACAGAAAAGAAGAGGTTAGCAGGAAGAAAAGAAAGGATAGAAGATGACCTTACTTATGAAGAGAGAAGTGTACAATGGAGGATAAAGAAGATAATGGAGAAAGAAAGAGGGGAAGGGAAAAAAGGTAAAGATGGGATACATGAAACTATGGATAGATGGGAAGATGTGGAAGTGGGATGAGAGGGAGAAAGTATTGAAAAACGGGGAGGGAAACGAGTGGGGAGAAAAAGTGAGGGAGGGAGTGAAGTAATGGAAGGGGGGATAGGAGAGAGAAAAACGCCAGAAGAGAAGAAGACAAAAGAAGAAGAAAGAAGGAAGACAAAAATTGGATTCTGGAATGTGGCAGGAATGTTAAGGAAGGACGAAGGATTCTGGAAAGACCTAGAGCAATGGGACGCAATGGTGCTAGTGGAGACATGGGTGGAAGAAAAGACGTGGGAAAAGATTGAAAGAAGATTGCCAAAAGGTTATACATGGAAAAAGCAATGGGCAGTCAGAGACAAAAAAGCAGGAAGAGCCAGCGGAGGAATGATATTAGGAGCAAGAAAAGAAATTATGTGCAAAAGGAAAGAAAGACGAGAAACAAAAGAAATAGAAGGGATAATAGAAGGAGAAATAAGGATTGCAGAGGAAGAGTGGAAGATAATAGGTGTGTACATAAATAAAGACATTGACAGATATATGAGTGCTTTGAGGGACTGGTGGGATAAAGGGAGAGTGGATAAAATAATAGTAGGAGGCGATTTTAACGCAAGAACAGGAGTAGAAGGAGGGAAAGTAAGACAGGAGGAGGAAGGAGAAGAAAGTAGGGAATCAAGAGACAAGAAGATAAACAGCGAAGGGAGAAAATTGATAAGAACGCTAGGAGAGATGGGGTTAGAAATAATGAACGGAGGGATAGAAGGGGATGAAAGAGGAGAGTATACATTCGTAGGGCAGAGGGGAAGAACGGTAATAGATTACGTGATAGGAGACGAAAGAACGAGGGAAGGGATAGAAAGAATGGTGATAGAAGAGAGGGTAGATTCAGACCATCTACCAATAGTAATAACAATGAAGAAAGGAAGGAAAGGAGTGGAAGGAGAGAAAAGAGAAGAGCAAAAGAAGGGCGTCCCAAAAATGGAATGGAGGAGAGAAGCAAGAGAAAAATTCAGAATTAGATCAGAAGGTATAGAAGTAATAGGGGAAAATATAGGGGAAAGACTAAAGGAGTTAGAAAGGAAGTGCAACGAAATCAAGAAAGAAATAAGAAGAGAGGAGGAAAAGAAAGAGAAGAACAGGACAGGATGGTGGGACAAAGAATGTAGAGAGAGAAAGAAGGAACTAAGAAAGGTACTAAGGAGATGGAAAAGAAAAGAAGAAGAAGGAGAGGTATATAGAAGAATGAAGAGCGGATACAAGAAACTATGTGAAGAGAAAAAGGAGCAAGAAAGAGAGAAGATATTGAACGAAGCAGGAAAAGCGAACACAGAAGGAAGAGTATGGGATTTCCTAAGGAGAATGAGAGGAGGAAAGGGAGGAGGAACGGAGAAGGAAATAGAAAAAGAAGAATGGAAGGACTACTTTATGGGATTGCTAGGAGGAGTGGAAACAAAAGTGGTAGAAGGTGGAGAAAGGAAGAAGAGAGAAGAGGGAAAGGAAGAGATAAAAATGGAGGAGATAGAGAGAGTAATCAGAAAACTAAAAGGAGGAAAAGCAGCAGGAGAGGACGGGATAGAAAACGAGGTATGGAAATATGGAGGGGAGACTGTGAAGAAGGAAGCATGGAAAATATGCAACGAGATATGGAACGGAGGAGGATGGCCGGAAGAATGGAAAACGGGAGTAATAATACCAATAAAAAAGAAAGGAGATGGAAAGAAAGCGGACTGTTATAGAGGGGTGACGTTGTTAAACACGCTGTACAAGATATACACGGTAATATTAGAGGAGAGACTGGAAAAAGAGGTAGAAATGAAAAAAATGGTACCGGAGAATCAGACGGGATTCAGGAAGGAGAAGGGGACAGTAGACAATATATACGTATTGAACTATGTGATAAACAGGGAGATCGCAAAAAAGAAAGGAAAAATGATCGGCTGCTTCATAGACTTAAAGGCAGCGTTCGACAGTGTGAACAGAGGAAAGTTATGGGAAGCATTAGAGGAAAGAGGAGTCAGCGAGGGAATAAGGGAAAGAATAAAGGAAGTATATAGAGAAACGACAGCCAGGGTAAGAGTGGGAGGAGAGACGGGAGAGAAGTTCTGGGTTGGAAGAGGAGTGAGGCAGGGGTGCCCACTAAGCGCGAAGCTCTTTATACTATTCATGGCAGATCTAGAGGAGAGGATGAAGAAGAGAGGCAAAGGGGGGGTGGAGATAAGAGGAAAAAAGATATACACGCTGCAGTATGCAGATGACCTGGTGCTACTAGCAAAGGATGAGAGCGGAATGAAGCTAATGATGGAAGAATTTAGGAGCTACATAAGGGAGAAAGGGCTAGAAGTAAATAGAGAAAAGACAAAAGTAGTGAGATTCGAGAGAAGAAGGCAGGAAAAAAAGACGTGGAGATGGGGAGACGGAGAAGTGGAAGAGGTAGAGGAAATAAAATATCTAGGATACATATTCAAGAAGAACGGAAGACAGGATAGACAAATAGAAGAAAGAACGAGAAGGGGAGAGGGAGTAATGCGGAGTGTATGGGGAATAGGAAAGAGATACTTTAAGGACAACTACAAGAGAAGGATGTGGTTCTTCGATGCATTGGTATGGCCGGTAATAGCATATGGAGTAGAAATATGGGGATGGGAGGAATGGAAGAGAGTAGAGGCTATGCAAGAAAGATATGCTAGGTGGGTGCTAGGAGTAGAGTGGGTAACGCCAGGATACATGGTGAGGGAAGAAACAAAAAGAGAGAAATTTAGAGCGAGGGGGGCGGGGAGAGCATGGAAGTTCGAAGAGAGACTAAGAGGAGGGGGAGGAAGTGAATGGGCAAGACAATGTCTGAAAGAGATGGAAGAGAGAGCAAGAAAAGGAATAAAACTGTCTAAATGGGAGGAAGGAAGAAGGAAATACATAGATGAGAGAGGAAATAGAAAAATGTTAGAAAAAGAAGATGAGGATAGGAGAGAAGAATGGGAAAAAATAGTAAGAAGAGAGAAAGGGATAGAAGAAGAGGAGAACTGGAAAAGTGTGAGAGAATCAAGGTACAATAAATGGTACAAAGAAATAAGAGTGAAGACCATGCCAGAGTATCTAGAGAAAGGAAAAAAAGAAGAGAAATGGAGGAGAATTGCTAGATACAGATTGGGAAATGAAATGAGAGGGGGGAAGTATTGGGAGGAAGAAGAGGAAAGATGGTGTAGAAGATGCGGTTACGAAGAGGAGACGTGGGAGCATGTGCTGGAGAGATGTAGAGGAGAAGAGAGCAAGGATGCAGGGTTGCAAGAGAAAGTGAAGGAGATATTAGCTGAGGACGGGAGGGGAGAAGAGTGGATGAACAGATTGGATAGGGATAGACGAGAAATCCAGGAAGGAAGAAGTGAGGAATAAAGAGAAGAAAAGAAAAGATAAGTACATGGAAGGAAAAAGAAGAATGAGAAGGAGAAGAGAGAGAGAGAGAGTGAGTGAGAGAAGGAGAAAGAGAGTGTGAATGTGCGAGCGAAAGAAAGGAAAAACTGAGTACACGTATATAGATAATAAGACATGTAAAAATTAATTGTAGAGGGATCGGGTTCTCCCTGTAACCCGAAAGGGAACAGGAATAAATACATACATACATGTCACAGCTAAAAACATATACATATTTCAAGAGAAAAGTAACACAAATGTAAAAAGTATATGTTATACATAAAAATATTTACACTTAAACATATACATATTGTGACGTTGCAACTTTTGCGACGTCACTTCTCCGTCAAGTTCGCGTACGTTCAAGTGCGATAAAGGACCGGACCGCCCTCTAACGGGACACGTAACCGATACAGGATTCGAGAGCACTCCTCTAAGAGATCCCGATATTATCGAGGACCTCCTAATGACATCTGTCGCGCGTGCCGAGAACGGCAAGTTTCAGGGCCGTATATGGGACGCGCAGAAGGAACCACCGATCCTCCGAATTGTCACGGGAAGGAAATAGCATCCCGCAGCCAGGAAGCGCCCGACGGAAAAGCGAATGGCCGATTTCGAGAAACTTGGAGCTTGGTGCGGGGACACTCGGCGAACAGACCGGAGGCGCCGCCAGGACATTAGCTCTCTTAAAAATCTCGTCGAGGAGGACGAACTGGAAGTCCTGACGCCGTCTCGCCCCGTCAAGGGAGAGCTACCCCGGGGTCGGTGCCCTCGCAGCCAAGAAGAGGTAGCCCCTCCGCGGTCAGGATAGCGAAAGACTCCTTGACCAATTTCGTGATTGTCCGGGGCCCTAGGACGCGAAGAGGGTACGCTCCTGTGCCTTAGAGTTTGCGTCGTGGAAACACGCCATAGGCAATTCGGAAAAGCGATCGAGTGGGGGGAACCGAGTTCGATCCGCTAGACTGCCGAGAATCGATGGATCACTGTCGCGCTGGCTACCGTTCGACACGCCGAAGTATATCATCGCGTTGCGAAACCACCCGGTCAGTACGCCGAAAACAAATAAGTGTCCGTTGGAGGGTCTAGGGAGCGTAGGACATCGTCCATTCGAGCCTAGCCGTGCTGCACGCTCTATCGGGAGCCGTTCCATAATTTCCGGCACGAAAACGCCACGAGAAACGGTAAGTCGCACCTGTGATCCATTCCATATTTCGTGCGCGACGGCTCGACCTTCGTCGCGACAGGACGAACGCTTCCCGTTCCGTCCTCGATAATTCGCTCGCATTCCTTTCGGAATGCTTTGAGGTTTTCGCGATTCTTTCGTGAGAGTTTTCTTCTTTAAATTACGTGCGAAAGAGTGTCCTACGTGGAGCCGCGTTTCGTGAGAGTAATCCTTTCGGTATCTTCGCGTTTCTCGAATCCTGTGTCTCTCGCGCCGCGTAGCGTATTGTTTCCGTCGGCGTTCGATCGCGTAATCGATAACGTACGCGTCGGGGCGAATCACGTGCGGAAGTCATCGCGGCAGTCTCGCAGTTCGCCGGTCATCTGCGCCTCGCATTTCCAGCTTTCGTTGCGAAAGAAACCACGATAAATGTCAGCGGTATCGTGCGAGCGAAATCGGTAAGACAACCGCGCTGCGAAATAACATCTATCGCTATTCTGTACGAAGAGCGCGGGCTCTCGGGTCGCGGCCACGTGGCCGCAGATTTTGTATCCTACCGACTGCTGAAATAAATAGCTCGAGACCATATCGCATTCGAATTATTCGATTCCCTGCGAGATCCGTCCTGCCGAGAGGGCTGTCCTAGTCATCCCGTGTTCGAACCACCTGGCCTAGTCGCGACGTCACTTTCGATCCGCGTATCTCGAAGACCCGACTCTCGATCTCGGCTTCTCCGAGCTCGAGTATTGTTCCGCGTTC
>CM052298.1:67325-80745 GCA_028455765.1 Lasioglossum oenotherae | reverse complement strand
TCGCCATTTGTTTCGTCTTCGATGGTGTTGCTTTGGGTTGCGTAAATTTTTCTCGGTCGTCCCACGCTTCCTGTTCGGAGAATTCTTGGTCTGCCGCGACCACGTTTGTTTTCATTGTTCTCTTTTTGATGTATTTCGCTGTTTTCCGTGTCTTCATCTTTTTGGTTTTCGTTCTCTTCGTCTTCGTTTTTGTTTACTTCCTTGGTTTCATCTTCTTCTGGATGGAAATCTGGAAAATATGTCTTTACATTTTCGAAATCGAAATTTTCGAAAAATTTAACGTCTCTCGCTTTAATAACTTTTCTCGTGTTTCGGAGCCATAGACGATAGGCTTTTGATTCCTGCGAGTAACCAACGAGAACATATTCTTGACCTTTTGGATCAAGTTTCTTTAAACCTGTAGTTTTATTCAACGCTATTGCTCTACTCCCTATAGTTCGCAGAAATCCTATATAAGGTTTTTTTTCAAACCACGCTTCGTACGGAGTTTTGTTTTCTAACAATTTTGTTGGGCATCTATTTCGTAGGAACGCAGCTGTGTTAATTGCCTCCGCCCACAATGACTTTGGCAAATTTGCTTGAAGCATGAGACATCGCGCCATCTCTACTAACGTGCGATTCGCGCGCTCAGCCACGCCGTTTTGCTGAGGTGTATACGTGACGGTAAGCTGCCTTGCAATGCCCTCGTCTTCCAAGAATCTGGAAAAATCTGCTGAAATGTATTCTTTCGCGTTATCCGTTCTTAATTTTTTTAATACGCACCCGGTTTCTTTTTCTACGCGCTTTTTGAAATTTTTAAATGCTGTTAGTACGTCTGATCGTTGACGCAATATTACTACTTCGGTATAACGCGAATAATCGTCGATAAACGTTACAAAATATTTCGCGCCGCCGAGGGATTCTGTATCCATTGGACCGCAAATGTCCGAATGTATGAGGCCGAGTCTCTCTTTTTCGCGACTTTTAGAACTTTTGTACGGCAATTGTTTGATTTTCGCTTTCGCACACACTATACATTCGTCATACATACTTTTACACTTTAAATTCATACCCGCTACCATATTGTTCGTATAGAGTTTTTCTAAATCAGTGAAATTTAGGTGACCTAATCGTTCGTGCCACCTTCCGCCGTTTTCACTGTTGTTTACGTTCGTTTGAAAAGCACGATTTTCTACAACGTCTATTATGTACAAGTCGCCTCTTTTCTCCGCTATTATCGCTGCAGACCCGTTTCTGCGTTTAACTATTGCACGGTTATTGTCAAAAACCACTTTAAAACCGTTTTTAGTGATTTGCGCGACTGATATTAAATTATATCTGAGTTCCGGAACAAATATCGCGTTCATTAGTTTTATCCTATTTGTATTTTGTTCACTTAGTTTTACATTTAATTCGATTTCACCGACGCCATGTGATTTTATGCCTTGATCGGAGGCTGTGAATACGTTCGATTGTTCACTTTCATTTATTGTACGGAACTTTTGTTTTTCATTCGTCATATGACATGTAGCTGCACTATCTAAACACCACACGTTGGATCGTTTTAATTCTACTTTACACGCTACAGCTGTCATCGCGTCGTTCGATTTCTCGTTTTCGCGTCTTTTTCGTATGTAACAATCTTTTCCGCGATGCCCGATTTTTCCGCACTCATAGCACTTTCCACTAAAACTTGCACTCGATTGCGGTTTTTGTGTAGTATTCTTGAAATTATTTGTTCTCCGTTTTTCATACTTCGTTGTTTTCGTATATAGTGCTTCGCTGCTGACGTCTCTTCTCTTTTCTTTGTCCGGTCTGCCATCTCTTTCCTTTTGTCGCGCTTCTTCCTCGATCAACTTTGTTTTGAGGTTATTCACATTCGGAATTTCGTCGCGTGACTCGATCGCCACTGTAAAATTCTCGTATTCTTCCGGCAATGATCCCAGCATCATAATTGATAGCAAATCTTCCGGAATATTTATGCCAGCCTCTGCCAATTGCTCGGCTTTTGATGTGAATTCGTTTAAATAAGCGGCCATTGTTGTATCAGAATCTTTTTTCATTCTATACAATTGTTTGTATAGTGTTGCTTTTCTAACCGGTCCTTTCGATTCGTATATTCTCACTAATTCTGTCCACGCCGCGTGCGATGTTTCGGCCCTCTTTATGTGGTTTAGTTGACCACGTGTCATACTTAGCATTATCATTGCTAATGCCTTCTGATCTTTCTTGTTCCATGCGACTTGGTTTTCTGCCGTTTTGGCTTCGGTGCCGTTTGCATATGACCATAGCTCATTGCAGATGAGTACGCTTCTCATCTGGAGCTTCCATGACTCGTAATTTTCATCGTTTAGTTTATCGATGTTTTGCGCGCCGTGTAGTGCTGCCATTTTTCCTTTATCGAGGACCACGTTTTTCTTTTCAGGTTATACCGCGTGAATTTTTTTCGTTTTTCGTTTATGCGCAACCTGGGCCCATAACCTGTCAGATTGTTGATAACGTTGTGGGATAAGATGCATTCACGCACTTTGGCACACACTAAATGAATTATATTTTGATAACTGTATAATAAAGTACATCGTACATTTCCGCAATCGCGTGCGCGAGACTCGCATGGAACACCCGAGATAGCTCGACTGAAACACCGGCAGATGTCGCTGCCACGATCGATCATACATCGATATATTTCCTAACAAAAAAAAATAAAAATGAAATATATATAATTACGTTTGTTTATTCAGTAGAAAATTTCCGTCCTCTCGTATAAATTGCATTGTTGAATGAACTTCTTTCGAAAAAAACTAAAAAAACTAAAAAACTACTTGACCAAAATGGACCAAAATCTAATCAGCTCTAAGTTACAGCGGGGCACATCGATTGCATTATTTATCATCCTGATCGTGTTGTTACTTTTTCTGAAAACGTTAACGAAATATTTGATTACATACAAACGGACATACGCGCGCACACACACGCGCGCACACACACACACACACACACATACACACACACACACACACACGACCATTTTACTGAAAATAGTCTAAAATAACGGCAATGACCATGAAACGTGAAGATCTGCTAAAAAATCGATTTTCGATTTTCGGGGTCATTGCAATAACTTACCTATAAAATCGGGAAGTTAAAAATACAGGACGAAAAGTAGTAGAAAAATGTCAAGGATCACTACCAATCACGATACATTTTACAGACTTCTTTTAACATCAGATGTCTAGTTTAAGAATTCAAGCGACAGATAAAACACGGAAAGAATTCGATCCAGAAGCTATGAAATTATTATCTGTGTAAGTACGAGAAATATAGGTACATGACACGTAAATTTACATTACATATTTCTACTTTTAGCTTACTTTTAACTTTATTCTTTTATGCTGTATGCAATAACTAACTTATTTTTTTTTATTTACATAATAAAATAAATTTTATGTTTGATTTATTATATAATCTATAATAAAATTGTTTACAAAATTAATAAAAAAGTGATTAAACAAACAAGAAACGTATATTATATATCATTGATAAGGAATTATATTAATAAATATGCATGTCCAATTTCATTGCCATATCTCTTATGAGTCAATAGTTATTCACAAATGTCGCGTGAATTCGCAATCCGGCCCACTGTGGCGTCGCTCGCGGTTTGATTTTACACGCGCGGTAACGGTGCCGCGTTTCGATAGTTGGTACGACACAGGATTCGAGACAATTTGAGATTATTCTCACGGAACGCGACTCCTCCGAGGAAACTTTTGTAACCGCGATACCCGGGGAAAACTCTCTGAAACCTAACCTCAAAACGCCCTCGTAATGGGCGTGAGACGTTGGCACGAAGCGTTCTGCGCCTCGGCACACGCGAATATTCGAGGACGGATCGAGAAGCGTTCGTCCTCGCACGACTAACATTGAGCCACCTCGCAAAGAAATACCGAAGTGATCACTGACTGACTTACCGTTTCGCCTTTTTCGTTGGCTCGATGTTATCGCTTCCAGGAAGCGGCCCTAGCCGGTTGAGTGACAGGTAGGCGCCTTCGAACTCTCTGCTAATCCCGACGGGAAAAACTCTCACGAGCACTCTTTCTGGTACGACCGTAATCGCGGAGATCTATTCGTAACAACTACGCGTTATTTCGACGAGGTTTGAAATAAGGATGTCGATTTTTAATCGATTATTTAAAAAATCGATTATTTTCATAAAATTAATCGATTTTTTTAATCGATTCTTCCATATCCGATTTTTACAAAAATAATCGATTCGAATTGTAAAAATAATCGATTTTTGTGGCAAATTGTATGACTGTACGTGGAGACCGTATAAAGAGATCCAATTAGCATCAGAAGTAACTATATAAATGTTCCCAAAACGCGACAATTCTACTGCGCATAATGATTCTAACGGAACTCGTTCATTGGCTAATTCCCTACTCGTACTCGGCCGACCACGCGATCATTGGCTGACGCGCAACAACATGCGCGAAACAAGTACGTAATAAATTTTTCAACTTCTTCGACTTTGATATACTCAATTTTGCTATAAATGCATACAGATCCGCAGTCTAATAATTATTATTACTTTATTTCTTTAATAAAAGAGCCCAACAAAATTTTGATCTTCGTTTTTTTATCATGTTTAGACCACTGATAACCAGGCCTTCCGTGGGTAGATCCTACATAGTGCTGAGAATTGGCTCGTTCCGAGCTACGTTACGCTTCGAGCTACTCGAGGTGGGATTAACTCGATTTCTACCTGAGATTCTCCGCGCGTATTAGTGACTATGTCTACCGTCTGATAACGCAGGGCTATAGCCGAGGGTAGGCTGAAGGTAGAATACCGGCTGCTAGCCCCTGCATCTACCTTTGTTTAAGAGGGCAGTACCGTCGCGTCGTACTGATGCGATGATGTTGTAACGAATATATCGAAGGCGCGAGACTCCCCTCTCTCAGCGTCCAATGCGAGATGGCCGCCGCGAGCACACATGGTCTCTCGCAAGTACCGCGGCGCCTGGCCGGGCAAGCTACCGTAACGGCCGCGAGATGGCCACCACCGACTCGCGACTTTCGCGCAAGTGGCGCGCAACAGCCGCGAGATGGCGACTGCGGATCCGCGCTTTCTCGCGAGAGAAACGGTAACCGCGAGCATATAAATACGCGCCGCGGAACCGGAGTAAGTCAGTCGGGATCTCCGAGCAGTGAACGATCGTTACTAGTGGCTACTCCACGAACGCAGTCTGACGCAGCCACGAGAACCAGGCTTCCTGCTGACCGCTTACCGCCGTCTCCGATCCTACGATCCGCAATTCCTTGTCGCAAACACCTTTGGAATTCCTCTGTTCCGGCGAGAAGTATTCGTGGCCAACGCCCCTATCCTATCGCACTCCGATCCTTGTGGCCAACGCCCTTGGATATTCACCGACCTTTTTTTTTAAGAGTGAGGGGGAAAATGCTTTACGCACACCCCAGAAGGGGGTAGTGTGGGACTCAGGTCGCGGATGGTCGACGTACCCATACCCACTAAAAACCTAACCTCACCCGGGACGGTCAATGGGCCGCCCCTCTACACATCTATTCTTGATCGAGGTAGGAATCCGGGGACCTACTCTGCGTATTACGCCCGAATTCCTGTCTCGATCCCAAAACCACGCCTGTTCTTGTCAATTATGGATATTCTCCGACCTGGCGAGACGTATTCGTGGCCAACGCCCCTCTACGCTCGCACTTTCCGATCCTTGTGGCCAACGCCCTTGAATAAAGGTAGATCCCAACCGCGCCTTTTGTCGTCCGATCTCCGTTCCCGTCGATCTCTCCGCTCCGCGACTCCGCGCTTAGGACAGGGTCACCGGACCACACTCCGCGACGCCGGGCTAGAATAGGATTCCCGCGTTTAGACTAGGGTCACCCGACCTCCGCGCTTAGGTTAAGAACGCCGCCGTTTAGTTTAGGGTCACCGGACCACGCCTCCGCGCTTTAGGTTAAGAACGCCGCCGTTTAGTTTAGGGTCACCGAGACCACGTCCCGCGATTTCGCCGATAGGATTAAGTTGCGAGCGCCGGACCTCTGGGTCATTCGACTCACCCCGCGGTATCTATACGTTAGCCCAGCGTGGGCAAGTATTGTTCTTTAGGTTTAAGCAAGACGATAATAAACATCGTTTATTTGATTACCCGTGTTGTATTTCATTCGTGGCCAAGGAACCCTCGACGACCGACTGAGCCGGCAATATCTCCCGATCTATATCCGTTACAATGTGATTGGCGAATATAATAACAGACCTGGGCGACGCTGGCTCGAAAACCACATGTTGCTGCAACTCCTTTGTCGGAGTGGAAGTGGTGGGGACTGGGAATATCTTACTGAGTGTTACTGAGTGTTACTGAGCAAGAGAAGGTGAGAAGCAGCAACATGTATTTTTCGAGCCAGCGTCGCCCAGGTCTATGTAATAGGACAATCCTCTTTTCAGCCAAGAAGAAATGCGGTGAGAGCAGCACTGTACTCGAGCGATTCACGGGAGGAGTTACGAAGAAAAGCTGTTGTGTTAAATCTTCCAGAACCTGTTTATCAGATTTGTCCTGCAACAATTAGAAATGCATAAGAACGAGCAATGTTTGCGCAAGTCAAGGTTTGTAAAAATGTGACTAATAGTTGACTAATAAAGAAAAGTAATCAAACTAAATGAAAAAATATAATATTCTTTATTGCCTACTTCATTCATTTATTATCCCTTCCGATATTGAGTAGTCTGAATTTAAAATTATTAATTTCAAATTGTCAGTAAAAAGGGCGAGTTCTGTGTATATACGTATTTGGTACAATAGAAATTTGTAGGGGCTCTGTTCCCCACTCTCTTCGCTGCTGACATCTGCCACATTAGTGCGAACTACCCTCACCGACGATGCTGCCCTGTAAAACGACATTCGCCAATCACATCAGTACGACGCGACGGTACTGTCCTCAACAAAGGTAGATTCAGGGGCTAGCAGCCGGTATTCTACCTTCAGCCTACCCTCGGCTATAGCCCTGCCCTTTCAGACGGTAGAAATAGCTACTAATACGCGCGGAGAATCTCAGGCAGAAATCGAGATTTTGGTTAGCAGGTACATTTCTAAAAATAATCGATTATTCAAAACATCGAATATTTTGAAAACGATTTTTTAGTGGATCAATTCTTGAAGCTTCGATTATAATCGATTCAGAAAAATCGATCTTTTTGAAAATAATCGGCATCCCTAGTTTGAAACGTGTGAACGCAACCGGAGCCAGCGCGACAGTGTCGCATTGATTTTCGATCGTGCGGCGGATCCATCCTTTTCCCCCCTTTCGACTCGTTGCCGAATTTCCCCGATAGGCGCGTGACGCGTACGCGACATCCTAGCTACCAGGATCGTCCCTAATAAGATCCTTGGGCCCCAGACCATAACGCGAATATTCGGAATCGGAGGCTCTCCTCCTTTAGCTGCGATCGCACCACCCACGCCAGAGCTTCAGCGCGTTGAGGCGACGTCGGGATTACGAAAGGTCGAGATGACCTGACGTTCGCTGTGAGCTCCTGTCCCTTCGACGCCTCCCGGTTGATCATCCGGGTGCTTTCGGTCCAAATCGTCATTGCCCGTGCACGGGACTTTCGCAATATTGGCCAGTTCTTTCCTGTGGGCTCGTCTGGTGCTGTGTCTCCTCCTCGGGAAACTTCGGTCGGTCGGGGTACCTTTCTCGTGTCCGTGACATGGCCCTGTAAGCTGGCCGTTCTCGGCACATACGACAGATGTCAATCATCGGTGATCGGTAAGTACGGAATTTCCTCGGGGAACGCTCTCGAATACTGTCATTCCGTGTTGTGACTCGTGAGAGGGCGGTCAAGTCCTTTATATTGTCACGGCGTCTCTCGTTTCGTGGTCGAAACGTTAGCGCCTCCGGGTATTTACAGACGATACCGCCGGGCCACGTTCGGCCGCGCGAGACGTGGTCCACCCGGGACAAAAATTGTACGCAGGCCCTTCGTGTCTCGAGATCTTAGACTTCAGTTCGGGCGCCAGGCACGGAAGGTGCCACGCGAAATTCACTACTGCGAACCCTTCGAGAACGACCTTACGAGCCTGCGACAATCGAAATTACACGGAGATGTTATACGAATGGTCGCAGGGTACTACGCGGGTCAAACACGAGGCGTTCCTCGCGGCAGGAAGGTTTCTCACGTAATAATGACTCTCTTTCAATTTTGGCTAACAACATTTATTCCTCCGATGGTACAGGAACGGTGCCGGCAGCAACCGACAGCGTTTTGAGGTTAGCCGACGCGTGACAGGTGATCGGCGACGAAGAGTCGTCGCACGCGCGATTTGACCTTCTCCGGTCCTTCTCTTTACGCTTTGAATCCGGCAGCAACGTGATGGTAACGTCGGCGTCCACGAATTTAACGTCCTACGCCCGAATTCCGATGGAACGCGCGTTACAATAATATTCTCGTCGGCCGAACGAATAGCGGGAATACGACGAGAGCACGTGGCGGCGTCGCACCGTGGGACGACTCGAGGTTCGATCAGAAACGATAAATACGCGCGGATCCTCGCTAAATAAAATAGTGTTCAGTTCCACGCTAAACTCCGTCACCACGTTTCGTCGAGGTCAAGACGACACGTGGATCCCAACAACCGACCTCTATTGGAACTGACACCCGCAAAATATAATTTTCCCCACGCGTACCGGCGGCTTCGAAGCCGCGTCGGTGTTTCGGCGACGCGATCGCGGACACGACACGCTTACCGAGCCAACGCGAGAAAGATCACTTTAAATGGAATCTGACAGAAGCTTACCCAGAGCAACGATGGATGGTGACGCGTTCTCGTCCCTCTGTCCCGGCAGCTTCAGTTCGCAATAACGCAAAGTACTCTCAAATTACGCAATGATTCAGATCTATTATTCGCGACTATCTCGCATTCGAGCCAACGAAGAAGTGATCCTTCTCGGTATCACACGGGAACGCGGAAGCGGAGCGTCCCCCCCTTGCCGCGCTCGTTCCCCCGCACGCAGTTCGACCTATCGCAAGTGGATTTTCGGACAGGGCCTAGCCCGTCGCGACGGTCCCTGGCGCTCGGCGATTCGGTGTCTCTCCGGCAGCGATGCGCGGTGATTGGCCGCTTCCCGCAGAGGCGATCGACGTGAGCCAATCCGGCAGCGATCCGGTTTCTCTCCGGATGAGGCGACGGCGAGACAGCTGAGATTCTTTGCTTGGAATCGCCCGTCCTCGTCGGCGCCTCCAGGTTGTTGCTCCTGTGCCACGCCGATTCCTCGCTTTCCTCGGGGTTGGAGATATCGCCAACGCCGATCCCTTTCCATGTCTCGGCGGGGGATGTGCTTCGGGTCCCCCCCTTGGGGCCCGACTACGGTCCTGTGGATACGCGTCGCGCAATTGGCGCGACGCTCAAAAATATTAGAACTCGCCCATGGGTCTCGTTCGCACCCAGGGCGAGCGCTCGTCACGGCGCCTCCCGCGTATTTGGCTGCCAGAGGGTGACCCGGTCTTCCGATAACCGGCATCGGGTGACGTTGGCAAAACTGCCACGTCACAATATGTTATTATTATAACCGCAATTAACGGAAAAGTGACGTCGCAAGATTTGCAACGTCATAGTATATAAATTTGTTTGCCACCATCTTATCGATATTTCTTTTGAAATATATTCTATAGTCTTAAACTTGTTATAAAATATATGGTTTTCTCGAATTAAATAAATACGTCAGCGTGTATCACAGGAGGTACCACGTGGCACGGAACGTGTTAAAACTTACTGTATTTAATCTTGGCCTGGGTTCGTCTTTGTCCTGCATGAATGGCATTGCTTTAAATGCAAACCAGGAACTCTGGTATATGTCATCTCTTCCTATAACACAAACTTTAGTTAAGCAAGAATAAAATGGATTGGATAATTCTGAATAATGATCATTTTTTTGCTTAAAAACCTATCTGACCCTGTTCCTCGACTTTTCTTAATCTTTACATTTTCCCTTCTGAAGGATGACAATAAGGATAACATTTCTTTTTTACACCCATCGCAATCCACATTTCATAAACGGCCGATCTCCTCCCACGCATCTTGTTTTGTTTTTGCTTATTAAAATGTTGCAGGTGCCTAGTTTGCCACAGAATTTCCCTTTTCTGGTAACAACTAATCAATTCCAAACATTTCTCGTCGCACCATTCCATGATTTATGAATGAACACGACGGTGAAACGTGAAATGTGAACAGTGAAATAACAAAAATAAATGCTTAATGATTTTTTCAGTAACGGTGTGAAAGCGTCGCGTAGGAACGCTCGCTTGATAAACGATGTGTTGTTTAGCTGGCTCATTACAATTGTTTTAAACAAATGCAATGTTTTCATAGCAAGGGCCTCTTTAATAATTTGAGTCAAATTATGAAGTAGAGATATCATTTTTCATTTAATTTAAATCACCGATGTCTTTGTTTATAAATTCCTGTCTATTTCTTGACATTTATTCTTTATATTATGAATATTTAGGATATGCTATCTATCCTGCAAACAGATTTGTAAGTGCTACCCGTGAGTGTTCGTGCGCGCCGAAATGCGCTCTCCAAAAATTCAAGTCATTTAATCTCGAATGTGATGTCTTTAATGCTTCGTGCAGACATGAACATTTCACTTTGAAACTTTAATTCACTCTATAAACCGCCAAGCTTTTTAGGTCTTTCTTTGTGTAGTATACGCCGCTGCAGCTCCCATAGATGTTCGCAAGAAACCCTGGAAATAGCACAAATCCGTTCCGATCGCCGTTCGCCGTTAACCGTTCGGCGCGACGTTCTGCGCGCCGAAATGTTCGTCGAAATGCGCGGTTCGCTGCAGCTCCGATAAAATACGCGTCTCTTATTCGGTGACTGGGCGAGGACGAAGCAAGGTCGCGGAAAGAACGAAACGGGAATCTCGCGTCGTCCCATCGTGGAACATCTCGATGATAGCCGATAATTATTCTTCGCAAAAATCGTACGCCCGGATATTCTCTCGAGTAGACAACCGTCGGCGTGACGACCCACGGCCTCGTGTTCGTCTTGGGAGAGCTCTCCCCTGTCTTTGGCAACACAGGCGGACACGTGATTCACGACGCAAAGTACAGGACTCGCAAACACGCCCGGAGCCAAAGCGAACTGGTCACTTAATTAAATCTGGTCGCAAAGGTCTGACCTGCACTTGCCGAACGGTGAAGGAAACTTCCTCTCGTTCTGGCGGCCGACGCAGAATACTGTTCACTAATTCGCGATTTTAATCACGGTACTTTCGATTGTCTCGCACTCCTACCACCCAGTGACCCAGTTCGAGCCGGCTCGAGAACGCGGAAACGAGGCGTCCCCCTACTTCCTCAACTATCTCTTCCTATGCGACGCTAAGGCCTATCGCGTGACTTCTCGCAGCCGCACAGTGGTCGGAAATCGCCAAAATGTGGCCAAAATAGGAAGGAGTACTCCAATTTATTTCGAAATTGATACTCATAGGTTTCTCGGGTCGCCGATTATTAATCAGATGTGAAAATTACAAAAAAAAAATGGCGGATTCAATATGGCGGATGGATAACCCAAAAAATTATTGGACTCTCTTGAAAATTAGTATACCCATATTTCTTGCGCCGGCGAATATGAATCTGATGTTAAAATTGTAAAAAACAAAATGGTGGATTCAATACGGCGGAAGCGTAACCCACAAAATTATTGGTCTTTCTTGAAGATTAGTATTCCCATATTTCTTGTGTCGGCGAATATGAATCTGATGTCAAAATTGCAAAAAAACAAAATGTCGGATTCAATATGGTGGATGCGTAACCAGAAAAATGATTGAACTATCTTGAAAATTAGTATTCCCATATTTCTCGTGCCGTCAAATATGAATCTGATGAAAAAATTACAAAAAACAACATGGCGGATGAGTAATATGCTATGTGAAAAAATTATTTGATTTTGTTAATAAAATGATTTACCGAAATTTGATTAAATGTTGTGTAAATTTAATTTTATCTGATTTATATGCAATAGAGCTTCAAAAACATTTTTTTTTATTTTTTAAAAAATAAAAAAAATTGTTGATGTTCAAAACATGTGTCAACAAATTCTATAAGTGGAACCATACAATGCTTATTTAACAAATTTTATTATATCTTCTAAATTTCTCGAAAAAACATGCTTGTAACCAGTACCGTGACTACCTCTGCGTCATAAAAATGGATCGTATGACCAAATCCCCAACTCTCCGCAGGTTTTTTTTCAAAATAATGTAAGATAAAAGTATCAACTACAAGACTCGGCAACAAGATCTGGAACATATTGTCTTATATACAACTTTTAGTTTACATTCTTAAAATCTGTGCACCAAATTTTATCTTTGACTTTATACATTATAAACAGTAATTAATATAAATCCAATATTATTATTATGCATAGTACTTACATCCTGGAACAGCATCCATCATACACACAAAAAAGAAAGTCACTTTTCGTAAATTTACAAGCTTCGCACTTGTTTTTCCTCACCGTAGTTCACTGCACAAAAACTAAGTGACGACTGAACGCGATATTTGTACACTCACCATTTAGCAGGTATACATGGTAAGACCTTTTTACTTTGGGTTTCCCATAGAGTCATTACCTGAGTATCCAGTACGGCAAACCCCATCCGCCTAACGGAAAATTCATTTTTGGCATTTTGGCCACGTCTTGGAGCTTTTCGACCACTGTGAACCGGGACGAATCTAGTAATTCCGGTCTCGGAACTCCGGTAATTTGTCAATTCTCCGGGGCGAAGTCAGACACAACGCTGCGAGATCTGCAACGGTGGATCCGAGCCATTCTGGTGTTGCTCTCGTAGCATTATCCGGATGAGAACTCGACAGGGGTGGGTAGGTTCACGTCCCGAATCTTCGATATCCTCGTCGGGGTTTCCGGGTTTGTAAATCCGGGCTCTATCCAATCCTAGCTGTCTTCGGCGCGAAGAACATCTCGCGATAGGCTCTCCGAGCGCCTCTTCTCGAAATGTCACGCCAGCGGCAGGAGATAGGTACCAGGCTTCTCGCGGAATTCGGCTGTTTCTGCAACTTCGCGTCGCGCTCAGTGACGTGCCATTCAAACGCGATAAATCTATTCCACTGGGACTCGGACGTCCCAGGGGGAGCGACCTCAACGGCCGCTCCGTTTCGGCACTGCCCGAGGGCGACCCGGTCTCTCGTGAACGGTTCGGAAAGACGACGGCAAAACGTGTCACGTCACAATCGTAAAACTTTAACCGATGCCTGATGGAATACGGGATCCTCGGAACGTGTCTAGCAAGCTGCTCTGGCAACAACCCTTGCCTCTTGTTTCGTAGTCGAATTGTCGACGGGATGCTTCAAGTTTAGTGCGACTTGATCACCCCAAAGGATAGCCGTTCTATC
>CM052298.1:56039-67225 GCA_028455765.1 Lasioglossum oenotherae | reverse complement strand
ATTCTAGTTATTTGCTAGATATTTGCTATTTACTAGAATCTTACTAGGTTTTGTGTCGAAAAAACGAGGGCTCATTCTAAAGAGGAAGGTTCAACGCAGTGCGCTTTTCTCATCATATCAGTCAAAAAAAGTCTTTTAGAGACAGAAAATGCATTGAAACCTGCGGGTTTTTTTCCTAGATTTTTTCTCTACATTAGGCCCTCATATTATTAGATATAAACATAATCTCGTTAACCTCGTGAGAAAAGCGCACTGCGTCTAACCTTCCCCGTTAGAATGAGCCCTCACCCAGCCCAAAATTTGCCCAAATAAGGTCAAGCAACGTTAAGTACGGGACCCATATTTTCGACTCAAAATCTAGTAAGATTCTAGGTATTTTCTAGTTACAAATCGAGGGTTGAGAATAGGTTCGACTAGGGAATTAATTCTTTCACGATTATTTAGAGGAAGGTGTACTCAAAATATTCCAATTTGTTAGACCCTGGGACAGCCTGGGACTTTAAAGATCTCCCTTACCAAATATAAAGAATTTTTTAAATTTTCTACTTTTACTTCAGCATTGACTTTTAATATATTATGCCGACTAATTCATAATGTAAGATACGATTTCTCATCGCAAAAATCTGCTCTTCAATTTTTAAAAAAAGCGAGAGTAAATATTAAATAGCAATGTCAGGGCACTGCTTCAAAGAGAAGCAATTTTTCTCGTGAAAAATACGCCACTTAAAATGTCCAAATTTCAATGCTTATTACAATATAATATTTATTAAATTGTACTATGTTCTTCATTTCCGAGGTCTATGGATATTTGGGATGCAATGTTCATATATTAGACATCAATACGAGAAAGTTCGTTTTAGGCGTAAATGTCACACTTAATGTCACATATATTTTGTTATAACTTTTGATCTAAAAGAGATATCGAAGAGAAATTTGGACCAAATTTTTTTTGAAAAATTGGGTTTAATGATGTAAACAGAATCATATTTTGTATTTTTTAAATAATGTTTTCGTAGATTCTTAAGGTATAGCCGGATAAGATGGTAAAAGTATCCATCCAAATTGATTTTTAGTCATGTCATGTTCAACGGAAAATTATAAAAAAATTTGTTCCGGATTCGGAAAGTGCTCCGACGAGGGAGTCAATGACGGTTCTAGGCGAAATGCAGAGCTTCGTCACTTGCCAGCTCTCATACTCTACTATTTCGACCGGGTAATTGTCGGTAATTGCCTGTCGAATTGTAGTGGCGCGAGGTGTCGCGCATCGTCATCCGCTCCCCACTCCTATGTGTTCTCGTCGTGGGACGAATTGTGCCTTCGGGCGGAGTCGTAATGTTTATCTTAAACTGCGAACACGCATTATTATTAGCGCTTCCGCGTACGTTGTTATACACGTATTGCCTCGCCAGTGTAGACCGTGTTTTGGAGAATTATCTCCGTAGTTATTTTGTTAAACAATTTAAAGAAGTTGTGTTATTTATACAAAGTTCAATATTAAACTGATATAGTAAAGAAGTGCTCTCGTTTCACATCACGTTTTCTTCGCGAACAACGAATTCCTTCCACGATCCTAATTTCGCGGAGCGGGCCGCTACCACATCGCCTTCTGCTTTCTACAGATTTACTAGGCAGTTTGTCAAATTCGCAACAAAATTCATTAATATTCTACTTAATAGCATACGCGACTGAGATTTTTTTCAAAATTTTTGGTTGCAAAATCGATTTTTAAATAACTCGGAGAACATAAAATTGCCGATTTTATATAAAAGTCTTCAGTTGACCACATTTATATTATTACGTTAGTTGTGTCTCATCCTGATCATTAATGTGTATTTTTTCAGATTTTTCAGATTATGGTAACATGTTTTAAAAAATTGAAAACCTCCAAACATTCGGAGAAAATGCATATTTTATATTGAAGTTTTAGATACACCAGTTTTATAAAAATTCAGTACTTGGATATTATTGAAGCAATTGTTCTTAATTTTTTTATAATTATTTAGAGATTGCGTAGTCGTTAAAAGAACAACTATACGGCCGGGAATCTTCTGGCTCCAAATCGAATCCCGCACCTAATAATTTTTTTTCATTAAATACTTATTGCTTTGAGTTTTAATGAAAAGTTTAATCAAAAACATTTTTTACTTGTCTACATTTACTTTCAACTTAAAGGATTGATGCAGTTCGCGCTGTCGATTTTTGCCACTTTCTGTAATTAAGAAAAAAGAAACACAGTTAAAGTTATGATTGCGAAGTACAGAATAAAATAGTAATGTAACCACAAACTTATCTGTTTCTTCAAAATTATCCTTTATGCTTTTGGTCGTTCCTATATTCGAAGAAGAAACAAACAGAATTAAAATCATGATTCTAAAATGGCAATATTATAGGACACAATATTAAAATTAACGTATACTTATCTTTATTCATCGATGAAATTAAGTTTTGAGCAAAGTAAATGCCTTTATTATATTAAAATCGATAAAAACGTCACAGAGAAAAGTTGCAGAGAATAGTTTTATACATCTGTGGTTGTTATAGAAATAGTGCACTCGCCAAAATAAGAAATGGAGACTACAATTTCGAAGAAATAAACGACCTACAAGTTCGTAAACGCATGCAAAGTCAATTGCTTGAAATTTTGCGTACGCGACGAACTTGCATACAAATTACTCGACGACATTAAAGACAAATGTCTATCATCGATAGACATGGTGCGGCTGGACTCTTGTCTAGTTTTGAGTGATGTGCGCACCACACACATGGAATTCAGTAGGCCGATACCTATTTTATTCCTCTTTTTTGTCTTAATGTCTGGAATTAACGAAAATATTCTTTCGGCCCCGGCATTTGAATGCGGTAGACATCTGACACTGCTGCACAGCAAACGCAAGTTCGCGAAACGAAGAACTTGTTCCGCGTTTTCTTGCTTGCAGATGTCTATCCACATATTGTCGAAAGACAACTTCGACCATTTACGCTTCTGAAGTTCGGACGTGCCGTAGTACAAAAAGTGCCACTCTTTCTGTAAATCTACGGCATTGAAATCGCCATATTGATTCGCGACAACTAAGAGATTACGAAGAGTTGAATCTTGGTCGCTATTATAAAGTGCATTGCACGGTTTGAAAATCCTCATCGTCGCTGACGAGCCTTTACATTTTCAAGGTCTGGCTGGTACAAGTTTCATTCTTTAAAGAGTACATGTTTAAAGGCGAATAGGGGAATTTCGTCGGAAGTTGAGATCAACTCCTTCCGCGAAAATTGTTTATAGTTTTATATTGCCATTAGCAATGAGCTTGGAAATCGTCTTCCCCATAACGATATATTTCTCAAGGCATTGACGGTTTTCAATTAAGGTTTATCGGTTTTGCTATTAAGTAGAATATTCATGAATTTTTTCATAACTTTCTGTTGAATATGAAGTGACTAAAAATTAATTTGGATGGATACTTTTGACCATCTAATCCGGCTATACCTTAAGAATCGACGAAATTATTTCAAAAATACAAAATATTATTCTCTTTACATAATTAAACCCAATTTTTCAAAAAAAAATTGAGTCCAAATTTCTCTTCGATATCTCTTTTAGATCAAAAGTTATAGCAAAATGTGCGCCGCGTTGCGCCGCGCTGTGCCAGGATTCAAATGTACGCCGTCTCCAGATTCCGACTTTTCGCCTCATGCTTTCGAAACTTCGGTAACGTGAAAACCCAAGGAACGCGTCAGCGGTCAGCGTCGATCAGTCGAGCAGGTAGTAACACGGACAGAGTAGAGGTACGCTGGTGTGTGTAGCGCGCGTGCCATCGAGCAGGCACCAACACGGGCATGCGCGGTCCACACGGATACGACAGTACGTCAGGGAAGGAGAAACCAGCGAGTCAGGGGAACGGCCCTCGGCCACGAATATCCCATCACTGATGCGGGCCCGTAGGCAAGAATGCGCGCCCGATTGGTTGGCTTGGAAGGAGGTGCCTTCTAGTGGCCGAAGCGGTCACACACACACTACTGCTGCTATGCAGAACGATAGACCGCGCTTGCCTTTGTGCCCCCCCCCCCCGAGGACCTTCTTGTCAGCACTCAACGGTACCTAAATTTGGAATCGTACCCATATGACAACCTAAACTTGGGCTTTGAAAAGGATAAGTATGTGATACTTTACGGCAGGCATGCACAGCTCTTTGCTCTCTGAACGGCTCCCGTTCTCCCAATCTGTTCCCGTGCGCTCTCGGAGCAGTGACCTAGCTCGGACGTATTCAAGAGGAACCCACTAAGCGTGACTTGTAAACAGAGCACGAGAGAAGACGAGTGGGAGTGGCGTGGGGAAGTGGAGAGCGCGCCGGAGTGGTCAGCCACGCTTTCGTGGGCCCAAAGCTCTATTTGACTATTTTGAGAGCGACAGAGCGATACAAAACGGACGAGATAGAGCGAGCGATCAATCAATTGCAACAATCAATTGCCATGGTCGGCGTAGTCGGCGTAAAAGTATATACATAGTATGTTTGTAGCAATACCTGTTCCTACTCCTATAAACAGCGGGAGCCACGCGTGAGTCGAAAAGTGTGTGAGTGTCATCCGCGAGACTAGGGAGCGTAGACTCGTATTCACAGGAGAGTCCACGGTAGACGGGAACCAGATTTTCCCGAAACTTGCAATATTTCGAGATGACGTATTCAAATGTATTTTAGCAAAGCAGTAGCGCGCACTTCTCAAGATTTTCCGAGACAATTGCATTGAAAATCGGTTCAGACGCGCGTTTTTTAAGGAGTTCGCGTTAAAAGGTTAACGAGAAAATGAGTAGCCGAGGGCGTAGCGAGAAATACTAGTAATCGGTAGGATGCTGGTTCGAGTCCCGTTTCCGATATTTTTTTTTCTTGAAATTGATACCTACCACAATTTTAAGTTTTAAAATCTATTATTTATAAGTTATTTTTATTTTTTAACTAGAATGTTTTTTATTTGTAGACGTTGGGAAATAAATCGAACATAAAAATAATACCGAATGTTATACATACACCGTTTTGTATACATCCTCAAAATAGTCAAATAGCGCTTTGGGCCCACGAAAGCGTGTGAGAGTCGGGGCGCTGCACACTGGGCTAAACCGACGAAATCTGTGTCAAAATCAAAGAACTTTCGATAGAAATGAGATAGAGCGATGAAATTTTTTTTAAATGAATGCTGAAACTTTGTAGAATATGGAATAATTATGGAGATTGTGGTACGAACGTTTTTTAACCTTGAAAGAATTCGTTAAACTTGCACAATTTCAAGAAAATTGTGCTTTTTTCAATACCACGCGCGGAAAAAATTTTTTTTTAACATGCGACATATTATTTCCCGTAGATTTTTTCACGCTGATTTCAAATGTGGTTTCAAAATTTGTCTACGATCTCAGGATTTTGCAAGAAATCAATTTTTGTGAACACAACTTATGATAACATTTTTTCGTTAAAATGAATTGGTAACCCACTAATTTGAAGGAACATTGTATTCTCATATATAAAACACATTAAAAATAATCATAATGAAGTATTTGAACGTTTACTTAACGTATATCGCTTAAGGAACGATCACTTGACGTATTGCTGCGATTGTCGCTGGCACTCCTTGTAGGCTATGCGTGACGGTAATGCATTACAGACACGCTGTATGATTATTTTATGATTATTTTTAATGTGTTTTATATATGGGAATACAATATTCCTTCAAATTAGTGGGTTACCATTTCATTTTAACGAAAAAATGTTATCATAAGTTGTGTTCACAAAAATTGATTTCATGCAAAGTCCTGAGATCGGAGACAAATTTTGAAACCACATTTGAAATCAGCGTGAAAAAATCTACGGGAAATAATATGTCGCATGTTAAAAAAAATTTTTTCCGCGCGTGGTATTGAAAAAAGCACAATTTTCTTGAAATTATGCAAATTTAACGAATTTTTTCAAGGATAAAAAACGTTCGTACCACAATCTCCATAATTATTCCATATTCTGCAAAGTTTCAGCTTTCATTTAAAAAAATTTCATCGCTCTATTTCATTTCTATCGAAAGTTCTTTGATTTTGACACAGATTTCGTCGGTTTAGCCCAGTGTGCTGCGTCTACGTTATTGTAGTCTGACCACTCCGGCGCGCTCTCCACTTCCCCACGCCCCTCCCACTCGTCTTCTCTCGTGCTCCGTTTACAAGTCACGCTTACAATTAGTGGGTTCCCCTTCCATACGTCCGAGCAAGATCACTGCTCCGATCCTGCTCATGAGCAGTGCTTCGGCTCCCAAGTCGTCCACCTGTGCATGCCTACTTTACGGCATGTACGCAAAATTTAAAAACTCATATTATAGTACTCGATCCAGTGAGCCACTATTGGATGAATTAGAGTTCTGGTCACGGTGCCCATTTGTGGTCATAGACTGTTCTCGTCAAAACGAGTCTGTTAAAAGTGCAACCATTGATGTGCGCATAGATTTCGAGTGCAGAGATAATGTGCCTGTAAACACAGCTGCTTATTGCTTAATCATACACGATCGTATAGTCGAGTACAACCCATTGACCTACGTCGTGCGCAGAACAGTTCAACAAGCGGTGGGTGCATGATGACCAATTTAACGTTCGTCGATCTACAAGGTTTCAAGGTGGTCAAACGATTACATTGTAAAAGAAGCAGCCGTTTTAAGGATGGAAATAAACTATTGCACTGAATAGTCGAGCAGCTATTTGAATTCCATCGTTTGACTGCTACTGAAGCACGTCAGGCTCGATGGTTAACACACAAACATCATGGAATCGGTTGGGCGGATGGGTATGTTCCATACAATACAGCTGGAAGTTGTTTGAAACTGGCTCTGAAAAATATACAGCAGATCATTGTCAGGGGATTGGAAAATAAAAAAATCACTTGATGTGGATACAGATCTGGAGGATGTTCCAAGATTATCGTTGATGCAAGGGGGATTGCATAGATGTGCGTTCCGTACTGGTGTATGTGGGTTGTAAAATCTATTTAAACTGTATAATTTATGTACTGGTCGACAGCAACCATGTTTTTGAATAAAGTATATTACTTGACAAAATCTTTTTACTAGATCTTCGCTAATTTCATCCCATATGTACAACGTCTTAAAAGAATTCGATAATTATTGACGTGTTCGGTATGATATTTCACAGTGACTTCCTGTCGCCCCAAAACGTGCAGTTTTTGCGAGATTCCTGTTCGTTCCTAAGAGGTATCATGTTTCATAAGAAATATCAAAGTCAACCAAATAACGTCTTGAACGAAAAAATGTTGTCGCTGCAGTTTTTGCGTACACGTGTTTTTGCATCCGCATGCTGAGATGCCTGTTACCCCTATAATAATTATTTAAATACAAATACATTTTTAAAAAATACCACGTTTTTAAAGCGGACTAAAAAGTATAAAATAAATTTTTAAGAAACGGACTATAAAGTATAAAATAATTTTTTCTAGCCCCATACAGATTCCTAATCCCGTACAGATAGTCCTGAAAATTTGTGATTGTGAATTTTTAACAGCTACGCAAATACTTGTAAGATTTAAAAGGAAAAACGTGGGGCGCAAGATAATAGTAAGGAGTGCAGAGAGTAGCAGCCGTTGAGAAATCTCACACAACAGTTCATATCATTTGCGAAGCAACAAAATTTTTAGTTATTTGGGTGAACTATTCATGCATCAATTATCTATTGCATGCGCCCCACGTTTTTCGTTTTAAATCTTACAAGTATTTGCGTAGCTGTTAAAAATTCACAATCACAAATTTTCAGGACTATCTGTACGGGATTAGGAATCTGTATGGGGCTAGAAAAAATTATTTTATACTCTTTAGTCCGTTTTTTTTAAATTTTATTTTATACTTTTTAGTCTGTTTTAAAAACGTGGTATTTTTTAAAAATTAATTTTTATTTAAATAATTATTTTCTGCTTTTTAGTCTTGTATGTGTGAAATTTTACAATCGATTTTGAACATTTTGATGAGATTATAACAGAGAGATGTAGTAACTTTCAGACGGTATAGCGACGCGTCATATCGAAAACAAACGCCGTGGTAAAATGTCAAAGATAATAAGTGTTACGAGCCAGGGCCGCGAGCAGCACGAGTGGCCGGCGAAGGGTTATAAACCCAGGAATATGGTGTCAATTTGTTAATTAAGGTACGCGGACGAACCCAATGCGAAATTGGGAAGCCGCTAGGAATATAGACAGCGAGGACGAACCTGACGCGAAGTCAGGGAGCCTCTAGGAATGGAATCAAACGCAGACGAACCCGATGCGAAATCGGGGAGCTGCTAGGAGGTTGTAGAACAGCGCGGACGAACCCAATGCGAAATTGGGGAGCCGCTGGGAGGTTGGATAAAAGCACAAACGAACCTGATGCGAAATCAGGGAGCTGTTAGGATGCGGACGAACCTGATGCGAAATCACGGAGCCGCTAGGATGGTATAGTTTTCGTGGACGAACCCAATGCGAAATCGGGGAGCCCCTAGGTAGGAAAAATCTCTATTTGAATAATTGATAAATCGCGAACGAACCTGATGCGAAATCAGGGAGTCGCTAGGATAGTTAGTAGGCCTCGTAACTAATATAATCTAATTGATACAACCCGCGCGGTAAGGTTGTATCGTGTGGGAACGTTCAATTACTATATAAGGATTTTGGACAATAATTATAGGTTCAATGAATTCATTCTAATTACCAATAACACAAATATATTCTAATTATAAAAATCTGTAATACAAGTGTGTATGTGTCGCGATTGGAAATGAGAATAAAAGATATAAAATGAATTTACCTAACTAGGATGCACGGTTTTTACGCACTGGCAATGCGGGGGACTCGGAAGTAACTTCAACACGGACTAATGGACTATAAGTTGAACAAACAGAATCTATAAGGTTGAAGGTGGGGAGGTGAACAGGTAAATATTTAATTGTTATTTCTCCGAAACGGATAGACTTTAAAAAAAATTTTTTTTGAATAATGCATTGTCATCCAGTTCTGAGTAATGTTTAAAATTTCAAGCCTCTAGCTCATCGGGAAGTTAGTTTAAAATCAATTGCAAAATTTGCCACCGAACAGACAAACAGACAATCAGACAAACAGACAAACAGACAAACAGACAAACAGACAAACAGACAAACAGACAAACAAGAAAGCGAGCTAATAAAAACGTGGTAAAAAGCTATAGCTGCATTTTTTGCGAGATTCCGAGAATTAGCGTGTTTCCCCCCTCTCACCACCGCGGCATGTATCTGCTATGTTTGCATTTTCAAAACTGGAAAGTATGGGGTAAGAGAGAGGCTATGAAACGCAATTGTCGGTGAGATCAGCAAAGTGTCAACACGTTTGGTCCGTGTTGGATTATCAACAAGTTACAAAAATGAATCAACGATCTCAGAGTTGTATTCTTAAACAGAGATTACGAAGCATCGATGGAACGTTCTCAGAAGTATACTTTCTTTCAAGTGCCGAACTGTAAGGGGCTAACCTAAACAGTTTGGAGATACAAAGGGACTGTGGTTTCCGTTCTGGGGGTCCCAACGATTCTTTCCTTCTTAAAGTCAGTCGAAGCTAAGACATCTCATGGTGAAGTGCTTCCTTCCGCGCCGTGAAATAAAGGCTAACTTTTACTTTAAAAGTACCAGTGTACATTCATTTACACCCATATCCAATAGTCCGCAACCGTCAACCTATTACCGCTTGTGACGTCACTTCCTGCGAACCACATACCTGATATTTTGTGTGACGTCCGTGATATCACTTCCTCAAGCAATGACCCCTCAAAAAATTGGGCGAGGTGGAATGACCCACCAAAAATGGGGGGGGGGGCAATTTCCCGGCGGACAATGACCCGGAGGGGCACTGATCCGTGGGGCAATGCTCGGCGGTAGGGGGTAGAGGGGGATGAGGGCGGTGTTCCCCCTCCCCGGTTAGGATTGGCTCGAAGTGGGCGTGGCTTAATTCCAAAACCGACATAGCCTTCCTACTAAAGTACCTTAACTAGTTAGCACTCGATTCTACCGAAATATGCGTAGCTTGAATTGCTAATGGCTAAAATCACTCTAAGCTTCGTTGGGAGCACTATTTGGAACTAGTAGAATGTAACTTGTGATACATGTTGCTTTTGCAAGCTGCTCTTCCGTGAATACTATCGCCGCATCAATTACTCCTAAATGTTCTACTGTACCGAACAAAGGAGGGTAAAGTAGGAAAAAGATGAGCTTATCATCTGAAATGAGAGCTCGTTGAATCCGGTTGTGAAGTGTTATTTTGAATAGCCTGTGCAAGATGTGCCAGTATATGCAACACAAACAGAAAGCTGATGATATTACGTATCAAAATAAGGCAAAAACAACTCTCTGGGAAATTTGGCATGCTATTTTAAGAAAGGGGTAAACTTTGCCTTGCGTAACCAGAAATTTTGCCTTTATCTCATAAACTTTTTGCATTCATCCTATATTATCCAGTAGGTTTGGACGAGAAGATGCGAGAAATCCAAGTTTCGATCCTGGAGTATCAATGGCTCAAAAGTTATAAGTGTTTAAAGTTTAGTGATTTACAGTGTTTTGACAGGTTAGTGCCGCCATGTTGTGTTAGTGACAGTCGCACGCGGCTTACCAAGGCGGACCCGCTAAGTGACACCAAAAGCAGGCGCTGATGTCGATCCTACAGATTTCCAAGCCGGCCCTTTCTGTCCCCTCATCACCCGACTCATCACCTAACCTAACCAACCAACTAATTAATTACACGGTCCAACAAATTCTAACTTTTTTTAATTTTGAATCTCACTATGGAATTCTTATAGAATTTTCGCGCTGATTCTGAATCTGTCCTTAATTTTTGTCCTAGACGTACAGGTTTTGAGAAAATTGAGTTGAAAAAAGACATAGTTTTCAACTTTGAATAAATATTGTGATGTTATTATAAAAGATATCGAATTGTTCTTTATAGCAAAATATTCTCTAGATTTCCCCGAATACAGTGATATCCAATATTAATACGTTATGATTGTTTAAACATGGATAAGAATCGCATAGTGAGAATCGAAATAATTTTCGACTGTTGGACAGTATTATAGGCAATTATCATGGATATAGGACAGGGCTTGGAATTTTTTCATCGCGAAGGCCGAGAATCGGAGACTATGCGTCCCGCGCGTCTCGCTCCCCGGAC
>CM052298.1:31165-55939 GCA_028455765.1 Lasioglossum oenotherae | reverse complement strand
AACTGAACGTGAACTTGACTTTCGAAGCTCCTCTCGAGAGGGATCGAGAGGGCGGCTTTTTACCGATTGTCATAAGCAAGAAGACACCCTGATTGGTTTGCTGGATTTTGGATTTTCCAATCAGGACACCTTTGATTGTTCAAGTCTTCTACCGACGATTCCAAGGGAGAGTTAGCCCGAGGGTAGAGTGGGGCGATACCTAACTCGAGTAATAATTAAGCGTCTCGGTACCTTGAAACCGTACTTACCAGGCGCAGATGTTTTTTAAGACCGTATTTTAATGGCCGAGTATAATCGTTAACGGGGACCAAGTTTAGGGTGCGTTGCAAGTTTACAACATACTTGAAAATAAAATGTTTGGGCCACATCTCGGATGGTAACCAAATAGCTAGTTTGCTTAATCTTCGAAAAGGTCCTTATAGTCGCGAGCTAGTCATAAAATAAAGGTTTGACGGAGGATCACGGTGCAACGGTTCTTTGTGAATGAATACAATTCTTTACGTTTGAACACGAACGTGTCATAAAATGGCGCGAAAGACAAATCTGCGTGCTGCTATTTTTTAAAAAGGTTATACGAACTTTCTGAAGGACTACGGTTCTTTACGACGGAACAGTTATACTTGGAAGGCATTCAGAACTAAAATTCTAAAAAATATACGAATTAACTATTTAAGAAACTGTAGTATTATCAGAAATACAATTATTATATATTTCAGATAAAATAAAAAATGTATCTTAAACATCTGGGTACTTTGGTTCATCTTTCTTCTACAATATTAGTTACGAACGCTTAAAATAAACTCTATTATATCTCTGTCAGTTATGTATATATGAAAAAACTCTTCAAACAAAAGTTTTAGTATATAAGGAAGTGAATATAGCATCAGAGAAAAAAAATTTTTTCATGGTCATTTTTTCAAGTTTTCAAGGTCACGGATGTTTTTCTATTAACAACTGATCATGCTATATATGGATTCTTACAGAGAAAAAAAGACAAATTCAACGATATATTACAACGTATGTTTTTGTCAAGATTTTAAAAAAAATTTTCAAGTTCGTTGAGCGCCGGTTTTCCAAAATCCAATCGGCCCCAATTTTTTCCCAGATCATTTTCTCAACAGTTGTCACAATTCTGGGGGTACCTAGGAAAAAATTCTTTGGTCAAAAAATAAGGTCCACCCTAGTGAGCATAGTAACTTTTCATGACTGCAATAGGATCCCCGTATTCACGGCATTGAATATTGGCTGTAAGTCGTGAAACACCGTAGCCCACCGTAAATACGGGAATCCTGTTACTATGCGTCGTGTGACGTAGCAGTTGAAAGGGCGTGGTCACGCGGCGAGTACGGGACCGTCAGAGGTGGGGATAGGCGGCGCTAGCTGGAGACCCCTCTTGCCTCTGTGCCTCCCCGGGGACCTTCTTGTCAGCTCAGAGCAATACTTGTTGCATGCTACAACGCACACGTTCGACAAATTTTAAAACTGGATTTTCATCCAAGTAGAATCATCTTTTACGTGGTTGTATCGTATACATATACTGGGACAGCCTGCACACATATGCGATCAGTTACCATCGTGAAGCCTTCGTAACATGGTACGAATAAACCGGCAAGATTAAATTCTACTGCCATCTGAGATCTCATCAATGCGAGTAACACCATCTTTTGCATTTTTGGTGGTATACGATACCATAGCGAATTGTATCTAATTCATTCAACATTGGCGGTTAATAATTTTCTTTTTACACGTATGCAGGCAGGATGTGTGGCCGGACGAGTTGTACAACCAGAGTTGCCAGATGAGAGGACAGAGCACGAATGAAGGTCGATTTATACTATCCGCTCAGACACGGACCGTTTTCCTATCGGCACCGTTCCCACGTAGACAGTACTATTCATACTATACGCAGTGTCGCCCAGTTGAGGCCGAATTTGGCCTCAATTACTCTCCTCCCTTCCCCCTTCCACTATCCCATTCCAGCACCACTCGCACACTCCAACGTCCCCCACTAAGACCGTAGACCACGGTGCCCGTGCCGTAGAGTGGTCATCAGAGAGGAGGTATTATCCGTCCGTCGAGAGTTGGCACGAGAAACTCGTAGGTACCACGTGACGCCCCTACTACGCGCTACACGTCTTCTGCGATTGGCCGAATCGTTTGACGAAGGCAGGAAACGAGCATCGTGAGTGTGACTGCAACAGATCGATGTGGCGACGCCAGCTCAGAACATTGGCGTAACCCTCCTTCCATAATCAGAGTATTAAGGGGACCGGGCACTGTAAACGGCTTAAACCCAGTGGCGGATCTAACAATAAGCGGACTAAGCGGCCGCGTGGGGGCCCTGGGATACCATAGGGCCTCGAATTTTAAATAAATAAATTTATTACATTTAATGTGCAACGGTATGAAATTTTTTATTACTTTTCTTTTTTAATAAGTTTGTGAGAGTTTTCTTGCACCTTTTATTTCTAACTTGAGTTTGAGGGCCCCAAAATGTTTACCGCTTGGGGCCTCCACTTGACTTGAGCCGTCACTGCTTAAACCAGGCATGCATAGGTGGACGATTTGGGAGCAGGAGCAATCGACCCTGCTCCTGAGCAGAGTCGGAGCAGTGACCTTGCTCGGACGTATTGAAGGGGAAGAAGAGAAGACGTGTGGGAGGGGCGTGGGGAAGTGGAGAGCGCGCCAGAGTGGTCAGACTACAACAACGTAGACACCGCCCCCACTCTCACACGCTTTCGTGGTCCCAAAGCGCTATTTCACTATTTTGAGAGCGACAGAGCGAGTCCGATGTATACAAAACGGACGAGACAGAGCGAGCGATCAATCAATTGCCATGGTCGGCATAGGTGGCGTAGAAGTACTTATACAAATAGTATGTTTGTAGCAATACCTGTTCCTACTCCTATAAACGGCGGAAGCCACGCGTGAGTCGAAAAGTGTGCGAGTGTCATCCGCGATACTAGGGAGCGTAGACTCGCATTCGGTGTAAAGGAGCCCTCGGAAAGGGGCAACTGAATTAAATATATTTGTTCACAGTAAATCACAGTAAAAATATGTTGTTTAAATGTTTTTGAATACATTATTTTAATGTCACAGCTAAAAACATATACATATTTCATGATTTGAAGCAACGTTAACCTTTGCCAAAATGGCGTCCGCAGCTATGTTAAGGAGTTATTAACAAAAAACACGGACCAATCAGAACGCAACTCAAGGAATCTCATTTTATTGAGAATTGGCAAAAGAAAATGTTGCTTCAAATAATCTCAGGTACCTTCCATTTCAGGATGTTGAATCCCGGATTTTCAGAATCAAATAATACCAATTTTTTAAAATTTTGCGGGGTGCTCAAGGAACCCCATTTTATTGAGAATCTTACTTTACAGAGGTTGAAGTCGTCGCGCATGCGCGTGGAATGTTGCGCCATATCGTAGCACTGCAAAGTACCTACAAGTCCTACAAGCGGAATAATTAAAATGGAAACTGTAGCGACTGCAGCCTCTACTTCTACTTCTAAACGCAGGAGTGGTCTACATGGATTCAAAGAGTCGTGGGAGACCGAGTTCTTTATCACAGAACACAATGAAACAATTATGTGTTTGATTTGTTTCCAAGTGTTTCAGTCTACAAGAACTTTCGAAGACACTTCGATACATTCATTATAACGAGCTCGAGAACCTCTCGACCGAAGAACGTCTTCAAGAAGTTGAAAAATTGAAGAAATTACTACTGGAAAGAGAGGATGAAGATATAAGTATATTACAATATATCACAGATGAGATGTAGCATCGACGGGAAACTCGTCGGTGGATATAGGAATAGGAATAGACCTGACTGTATTACCGACATCTGCATTACCGATCTGTAGTACCGACACCTTAAAATGCCAGTGATAGCAATAATTTTCTTTAAATTATATCCATAATTTGCTATTAAACCGCGTCTATAAATATTGTGCCCCTAGAAATAATAATAATACATCTTTTTAATTCCATAGAGGTGTTGACACTGATCACAGTAATGGGACTCAATAGGAGTCACTCTGGGGCGTTAGCGACCCAATACCGACGGACACCAAAATACATTGTGTGTCAGGTCTATCCCTATATTTCGTCTGTGATTATACTTTAAGTTTAATTTCAATTAGATCACTACTATGAAAATACTATTAGTTCTTATGAAATATATCGTAATTAATTATTTCAGATGAAGGAATGCAATGACATTACGGAAAATGCTGCAAGATGCAGCTACCAGATTGCTTTGGAAATTGCGAAAAGCGGTCGCCCATATACCGACGGCAATTTTATTAAGAATTGCCTCATGTTGACGGCGGAACAAATGTGTCCAGAGGAAGCATACAAATTTAAAACTATTGGGCTATCCTAGACGACCATTGCAAGACACATTGAGGAACTGGCACAGAACGTGGCAAAACAATTGATTCATGCAGGACGTAGTTTTATTGTATATAGTTTAGCCCTGGATGAAGCAACGGATATAACAGGTACACCACACATTGCCATATTTATTCGCGGGGTAGATAAAAATTTGCATATTACGGAGGAATTGCTAGATTTTTGCACATTAAGCAACAGCACGACAGGAGAAGATATCATGTTGTGCGTAGAGGAGGCGATCCACAATACACAGTTAGATTTTAATAGATTGGTATCAGTTACTACTGATGCAGCTCCCTCGATGATGGGGAGTATAAAGGTCTTGTTGGTCGGCTCCGTGCAAAATTGCAGAATCTGGCAGTTCCTCATGAAATAAGCGTTATTCATTGTGCAATTCACCAAGAAAATTTATGTGCAAAAGGCATAGAATTAAAAAATGTAATGTCAGTCGTAGTGAAAACAACTAATTATATTCGAAGTAATGGATTAAAAAGAATCCAATTTAAAACATTTGTAGAAGAATTGAACTCCGACTACGGTGAATTGCCATTACATTCCGATGTACGGTGGCTTAGTCGTGGTAAGATTTTAGATAGATTTTTTAATTTACGTGAGGAAATTATGTTATTTATGGATATGGCGGGTAATCGTGTGCCAGAACTAGAAGATAATAGTTGGTTATGCGATTTAGCATTTTTGTCTGACATTACAGATTATCTAAATATATTAAACAAAACATTACAAGGAAAAGACATAACCATAATAGATTTCTATGATAGCATTTGTGCATTTAAAACAAAGATAAATTTATGGATAGGCCAGTTGGGCGCAAAGAACTTATGTCATTTTCTGAAATTGAAAAGTGTCATCACTGACGTAATTAATATCGATAAATATGTCCAAATATTAACAGACTTAGAGGGAGAATTTTCAAATCGTTTCCAAGATTTGTATAAATTACACGATCATTTCCCAACAGTAGCAACGCCATTTTCTATTAACGTAAAAACAGTTCCGCCAAATTTGCAATTGGAATTAATAGATTTACAGCATGATAGATTATTAAAGCAAAAATTTAACGAAACTAATAACATTGTGCAATTTTATGAGAACTTTCCGCATAATACATTTCCGCATATCCATAAATACGTTGCGAATATAATCGCCATGTTCGGATCAACGTATCTGTGCGAACAATTGTTTTCCTTCATGAAGAAGACCAAGTCACCGGTACGAACAAGACTGCCGGACCATAATTTGAAATATACACTAACATTAAGCTCGTGTCGAACGATCATGCCTAATATCACAAGCATAATTAAAGAAAAAAGGCTTAACAAAGGAAAACGCTCGACTGACATATCAAATTTTGATTAGATATGCTTTTTGTAATCTTTTTATAATCCCAATATGCAATGTGTGGGTACCAGTATGTACATTTTCTCCACTTTTTATTAATTATTAATTTTTTATATTTCTTATAGTTTTAAGTACTCATGTTTCCAATTTAAGTATGCATATACATATTTCTATTTTATATGTATTCTTAAGTATATGTACTTTTAGTTCTCTGTTTTCATTAATTTCTTTGCGTATTGTTAAGTATATGTATATGTTTAAGTGTAAATTTTTTTATGTATAATATATACTTTTTAAATTTGGATTACTTTTCTCTTGAAATATGTATATGTTTTTAGCTGTGACATTAAAGTAATGTATTCAGAAACATTTAAACAACATATTTTTACTGTGATTTACTGTGAACAAATATATTTAATTCAGTTGCCCCTTTCCGAGGGCTCCTTTACACCGAATGCGAGTCTACGCTCCCTAGTATCGCGGATGACACTCGCACACTTTTCGACTCACGCGTGGCTTCCGCCGTTTATAGGAGTAGGAACAGGTATTGCTACAAACATACTATATGTATATGTACTTCTACGCCACCTATGCCGACCATGGCAATTGATTGATCGGTCGCTCTGTCTCGTCCGTTTTGTATACATCGGACTCGCTCTCTCGCTCTCAAAATAGTGAAATAGCGCTTTGGGACCACGAAAGCGTGTGAGAGTGGGGGCGGCGTCTACGTTGTTGTAGTCTGACCACTCCGGCGCGCTCTCCACTTCCCCACGCCCCTCCCACACGTCTTCTCTCGTGCTCTGTTTACAAGTCACGCTTAGTGGGTTCCCCTTCCATACGTCCGATCTGCTCTGAGAGCATACGGGGAGCAACTTGGGAGCACGGGAGCTGCTCTGAGAGCAAAGAGCTGTGCATGCCTGGCTTAAACCGTTCACCTTTCGCATTTGTTTGCACAAAAAATAATGCACCAATCCTTTCGAATCTTTGAAGTTACTTCTACTTACTTCTGTATCTACAAGATACAGAGAATATTATGTGCCCCCCGTTGTTTACACGGATCCTACTTATTTACGTCTATGTTGACCGGTCCCGCCCGACGCCGAAGCGTAAGGCCGCTATTACACGAGGACACTTGGTGGCACAACTCGGTTGCGCCACCAGTGTCTCGGCACATTTAATGAATCGGCAACTTGGTGGCGCCACCGAATTGAACAGCTTTTATGAATCGGTTCAGGTGGTACCAGCAAGCGTTCCGATAAACATTTTACGATAAATGTGGTGGTAATTTGAACGTCAATGTCGTCAATTGTTCACGTTTTCGTGATTCTGGTGGCGCAACTTTGGTGGCTTTGTCTAATAGGCTACATTCAAATCAATGCCCCGGCTGGTGGCGGCGCCACCAAATGTAGCCCGGCCGGTTGCCGATGCCGTCCACCAGATCGGCAACAATTTTTGGTGGCTCCACCAAGTGGCCTCGTCTAATAGCGGCCTAAGAGTGAGGTCGGCAGCCTTGCGTCAAGAGTGGGGACTCGGCGAGTCCCCCTGCACCCCACTGACGAGATTCTGAGCCAACTCTCGGCGGACGGATAATACTTGATTCCCCTCGATTGCTGGCGACCTGGCGACACTGACTATACGTTTGTCGAAAGGTCCACATCGGATCACTTAAGTAAGATGTCGATTCGTAAAGCCGTGCGTAAAAATGTGAGTAAAAATGTTTTCTCATTTCACTGTATAAGATTCGGCTGTTACAATTTATTGTACTTTGTTCAATTGTAAGACGTGTAGGGTGAGAACGTTGAGGATATCTTTCAGCGTATTTACTAAACTTGGCAATGATAAATAAACACATCTGGACGACATTGCAGGACATAGGACAAGCGATTGTAAACAATGTATTCTTTAGAAGAACAAACCGATATGCTTCTCATTTACGGAGAATGCTAACAAAATTCAGTGAGAGCTAGAGATTTATACGCTGAAAGAATCCTCAACGATCTCATCCTACACGCCGTACAATTTAATACATTTGTAAAATAAATTATTACAACATGTGATTCGATAAGTGCTTAAGTGATAAGAAATACTACTCAATCCGCGATAATAATCATGATAAAAATCATGCTAATTTGTATACATATTTTTAGGTTATGAAAACTGTATTGAAAATTTATGCTGAAGTAAGTTCTGTGTGAAGTAAATTATAATTTCATAATGCACAATACTAAATTACATAAATATTCAAGATGGCAGCGAAATGGTCCTACTTATTCTGTGACGAAAACTTGGCCACGTACGTAACATTTTTTGTGACCAACTTGTTCTTCTCTACACTATCGAAATAAGCCTCCTTACCCTTATTTCATCCGACGGACAAAGCTCGTCCTTCCTCGATGATAACGGCGGATGCTGGTGGAGGATACTGGGCGCTATGGTGGGGACAGTCTTGTCTCAATTGAGACAAAAATGCCTATCCCTGTTTTAGAATGTCACAATATAGCTTCAATATTCTTTTCGGAAAAATTGAAGATACTTTAACGAAGAAGAACACGCACTTGAAGAAAGCAATTAGTCCAAAAGAACAACTACCAGTATGAATACTATCCGCACCGCACCGACATGAATCGAACCCGTTCCGGACATGACAAAGTATTCTTCGCGAAAATGTCGGACGGTCGGACCGGTGGCGGTTAGTGATGCCAGAATGAGAGCCGAACGGCGCTCATGTACTCTCCTCCTTACCCTTTCCACTATTCCATTCCAGCACCGTGCGCAGGCGCACACTCCACGATCCCCATCGCGCACGTGCAACGTGTCTCCCATTCGCCCCACTCATTCTCCGTCATCAGAGAGGGGGTACATAATTTCACCGTGGCTGTGTCGTTTTTGTCTGTGTCGTCGACCGTACGTGTCTGTGCCGTTCCGATACGATAGGTATAAACAGTTCTATTCAAATGCATTGACGAATATTTGTCTGGTTGGATACGTTCTGCGCGGATAGTCTAATTCGACCTTTAAGGGGAAAAAGTTACCCTCTCTCTGCCAGTACCGGACACCTGCACGACAGAAATGAAACGTGTCACGTGGCCGGGCCGCGGCTGAAGCGTGCGGAATAAAGTCGTGAAAGGGGAAGATAGAACAGGGAGACTAGTCTGGTAACTCTGGGTACAACCGGGCAGTGGATGATTCTATATTCAAGAATATGTCGAAAAAAATGATAAATAACTTTTTAATCTAATTACTATTTTCACTTGGTTTTAAATTGCAAACAATTCAATTTTGAAACATCTTTTGAATAATTATAAAACCGTGAACTTACGTTTCGTGAAAAAAGTTAATACTACTGTCCAACAATATTTGGCCGCTGTAATTATTTCCGCATATAAAAGCTAGATATGCTCCTACGAAGTAAAAAGTAATCAATACTTCGTCATATTGCTCCTTGAAAGTGATACTCATGAACAGCTGCGACACACGAAAAGTAGTTTTGTTATGTTTTCTTGGATAGGAGGGTAACTATTTACAAAGAGGCACTCCTCTCGGATTTTGATAAAATTTAAATATGTCCTAGATTTCGACATTTTGAACAACTTTTTCCCTTTCATATAATAAGGGTTCTCTTTGGTTTCGAGATATTCGCAAAAAACTGTCGCTACTATTGTAATGAATGTAAATACTTGTCGCGAGACATCCCCCCGAATACCGAACGCGAGCGCGCCACGCGAGACCGCGAAGCGCTACCTCCCGCAGCGACCACGTGGTGGCTACCGCGACGACGTGGATTCTCGCGAGTGAAGTGATAGCGGTGCGCGTATAAATAGGGCCGCGAAAGCTGGATTAATCAACTCGGGCTATAGTATAGCGAATAGAGAGTATTCTCGAATGTTACTAACGGCTACAATCTGTCCTAACCTATTCTGCGCATCGCTCCACGGCCCCAAGTGTCAGACGGCACGGGGAAACCCTACCTTCGAGAGACTTGACACGCGGGTTAGCACAGTCGGCCAATAGAGAGTTGGCGCGCCAGGCCGACTGTGCCAACTCGCGTCTAGATGGCGCTCTGATTGTTCAGTGTTTTTCGTTAATAACTCCTAAACAAAGCCACGGGTAACATTTTTGCAAAGGAAAATGTTGCTTCAAATGATTTCACGAATCTACCATTTCCGGCTGTTGAAGGAATTTTGGGACACCCTGTATAAGATGAGATTCAATTTCGACATGCTACTGCTGAGCTTCCACATGCGTTGTCGGGCCGTCGCACAGTGTGTCCATACTGCGAAATCGTGGTCAAAACCTCATAACTCACTTCAATCTGGACAAATTTGGACAAACATTGGTATATGGGGGTTTTCGGGGTCGCTGATTACGAATCTGAACTTAAAAGTTTAAAAAACAAAATGGCGAATCCAAATGGCGGACATGTATAGCAAAAAATTGTTTTTTCGTCTAAAAAATTTGTACAGTAATGCTCTTACGTCGCTAATTATTAGTTGAAATTCATTTTTTAATATAGAATTTAAAAAATGGTTACTTTTCAAAAATTTCAATGTACAACTTGCAAATCATAAGTTTCTTTATTTACGGATAATAATATTAGACAAACTATAATACATAATTACAAAGAAATAAATGTAAGAAAATAAAAAATAACAAACTACGTTGAATCAGATGAACTGTAATACGTATCATCATCTATAATATCCTCGGTTTCTTGAGGGTTTCTCGCTAGAAACACAAGCTTTAATGCGTCTGGTGTCAATTGTTTAACTTTCTTCTCTTGGTGATTTCCTAAATGTGAAATGTATGGGTCGGATGATACCAAGAGCCGCGAGAGACTATTTTTGAACTACTGAGTTTGTCGTATGAACAGTTAAATACTTTCTTAGAAAAAAAATAATATAATAGTTATATTAAAAATACTTGACTAAAACAACTATGATTAATTGTAAAAAAAACAATCTGGACTTTTAGATATTATTTATGTGGAAATGAAAACAGCGCAGTCTGGACAAATTTGGACAAAAATTGGACAACTTGCAAATCATGAGTTTATTTATTTACGGATGAAAACCTATAATACATAATTAGATATAATATTACACTACAAAAAAACTGTAGAAAGTTGCGTAAACTATGGCACGACCCCCAATCGAAGCAGAAGAATATCGCTTATAAGAGACCTTATGTTTATATTAAATACGCTAAAAGGAAATAAATATAAGAAAATAAAAAATAACAAACTGTGTTGAATCAGATGAACTGTAATAATCATCATCATCTTCAATATCTTAGGTTTCTCTTGAGTGTTTCTCGCTAGAAAGAAAAGTTGTCTTACAAAAAATGTTCTTACAAAAAACGGGTTCCATTGGGGCAGCTAATTTTTGCAAATACTGAAAGACGACAGTGTTAACTACAAGGTCCAACAAAAATTTTATCCCAATATTGACCAATCTGCAACTTTTACTCTACATGTTCAAAATTTGTCCTTAGAACTTTTCTGTTCATGTCTTCTAATAAGGTTTATAATTATACAACGTAACCATTAAGTATTTCAGATGTACTAGTAGTCAGAGACATTTTACTTACTTCCCGGAACAGCATCCATTTTACAGAATTGAAATTAAATAAACCGTTTTCAAATTATCAAGTATTTACTTTTCGCTTACACACAGTTTCTCACAGCAGGCTTACTGTACGACTAATGAACGAAAACTTCGAGCTCTCGCCAATTTTCAGGTATAAGTAATAAAACTTTCGCACCTCGGTTTTTCCATAGGCACATTATTAAAGAATCTAAAATAGTACTTACCGTATCCCCACCGAAAAGTTCATTTTCGAGGTTTTGACCACAATTTCGCCGTTTGGACACTCTGTGCGTCGTCGTTAGGCCGGCCCTCTCTTCTCTCACCCTACGACCCAATAGCAAATCACTCCATTCGCACAGTGTTCGCGTTGCACCCGTTATCCAGAATTTGTAGGAATTTATTTATAATCCAGAATTTGTAACCTAGACTTCTGCATTGTTAAAGTCAACTAAACGGCATAGAAAACTGGTACTTAAACAGTGTCTAAAAATTATTGTAAATGACTTTACTAACAAACTTTAATATGGAATATCGCGCATAAAGATTCTTATTTATTCTTACTTATTGGTGTAATTAGGCTCAGCAAACATTCCCAAAGAAGAATATATCAAAGTTACATCTATTTTCCGACATGACTTTTTATCACCTAAAATGGCCATTCTGTGCTGCGCCGTGGCAGCCGATGACGATGGCTGTCATCGCAATGATGCCGGTGGGCGTTGAGACGCCACTTGCTGATGCGATAGAGAACATCGGTATCACCGAAGGGTTGGCGGTCGGCGCCGCTGGAACCGGGACTCTCGTGATGAGGGTCCACGAGGAGGGGGTATGGCGAAGGTTACGGTCCTGGCGGGCTTCATGAGGGAGGTCCTCGCGCGCACGGGGTTGCTCGTTGGCACTCCTACGAGACTGACCGAGATCAGTCTTTTGGGGCTTGACCTGACGGTCATCCTGGAGCGGGACCGAGCCGCGCTTATGAGTGCGGAGAGTGTACTCCCGAGGTGCTCCGTGTGGGACTAATAAATAGACCACCGTCCGGTAACGAACCCAGGACCTGTTTGGCCTGTGTAGGGTTAGGTATACGTGTAGGGTGGTCCTCGGCGCGGGTGGAGGAGCTGGAGCAGCTATCGCTGCAGTGGAACATACGTGGTCGAAATGCGGCCACGTTGTGGAGGCGAGCTGGCTCACCCAGTGTTATTGGTGTGGGGATGAGCTGCACCGGGCGGCCGCTTATAAGCGCCCACCCAAGTTCCGGCTTTGTAGTGACCTGGGAGTGCCCGAGGACCCTCGCGTAGTGCGGCATGCAATGGAGAAAAACCAAAATAATCATGATTCGTCTCTAATCTAATTATCCAATAAAATCCTCAGTCAGTAAGTAAGGAATGTAAAAAGTAAAATCCATGAAAATCTGTAGGGGGTCAATAACAGCCAACTGTTTATTGCAGTTTAAATGCTAAATCTCTCTGCCGTTTTTGTTTTTACATGTTCAACAAACTGAAAATGTGTTCCCTTCAATGTACTTTTGACTTTTGAGAACAGGTAGAGGTCACACGGAGCGAGATCTGGCGAATACGGAGGATGATCAAGCACAAGAATGCGCTTGTCCGCTGAAAACTGCTTCACAGATAGAGCATTGTGGGCTGGTGCGTTGTCCTAGTGCAGAATCCATGAGTCGTTCTTCCACAAATCCGGTCTTTTCTTCCTTACTCTTTCCCTCAGCTTGATTAGGACTTCTTTGTAGTATTTCTGATTAACGGTTTGACCTTTAGTCAGTCATGATAACACCCTTGATATCGAAAAAAAGGAACAGCATTGCCTTCAATTTCGACTTGTTCATTCGCGCTGTTTTCATTCCTGGAGATCCGGGTGTCTTCCAGTGCATCGATTAACGCTTTGTTTCTGGATCGTACTGGAAAATCCAGGTTTCTGGTTGTTCTGTGAGTCGTCACTGCAGTGATCGCGGCACTGGAACGCAACAGTGACCTCTACAATTAATGCTAGACAAGAAACAAAAGCAGACAGATAGACAAAACTACGAATGTTGCTCCGGAAGCATCAAAATCAACGACCTACTAATGACAACCTCGCCCGATGCTGTTGCATGGTGGAAAGTGCCTAGTCTCGTTATTTAATTGCCACACCTCGTAAACTTATACAATTAGTACTATATTCCAAATAGTGTACATATGATAGAATTTTTATTCACAGAAGAAGCATTAGAAACGACTCATAAAGAGATTAAGAAGCCCCGATTAAATCATACTCACAAAACAAGTAGGAAATTTAGTAATGGAGATTGATGCAAAGACTTCTACTCTTATCGGATCCCTTCATATCAAGCTGCAGGAAAACTGCTTCAAAACAGAAAAGAGATCTTGAGGATATACGACAATACAAAGTGTTCGAAAATTCCTTCAACATCCGGATATGGGAGGTTGATTACTACGGTACACCCGTAGAAAAACAGAAAAATCAGCCCTTTTCAGGGCTACTACATCACTTTTAACGTGGAACAACACCAAATAAACGGTTATCCTTACTCGAACAAATTTTTCATTACGGTTGCCACCGTACCACGCATATGCGTTGGAACATAATATGACTATTATGACTGCGGAACTAAAAAACCTTTCTCCTCATATTCTTTATGGAGGTATGTAGATTGCGTATGCAAATTTTCATAAAAAATTGTGTTTATCGAAATATGTTCCGAAAGAAGTAAATGTTCAACATACTTTTAAAACAAATTATTATTTCTTCAAAGACGCACAAATTGGATTTTGAAATTTTTGTCTAGGCCTATTACTTTCGGAGATATTCAATAAAATAGTATTTTCCACCCCCAATTTTGAGAGCTATTTTCACCCCCTTAACATGAATCTCATCCGCTATAAAAAAATCCGTATCAAATACTTTTTTGAGTTCTATATCATACCAAAGTTTCATTAAAATCGGCGTGTTACGTTTGGGTAACCTCCCTTGTGAGTAGGTTGTGGCGGTTACTTGGGGTGGAGGAAGGATTACCACGTCAGTCAGGTGTCCAAGGTTTCGGAGCCTCGAATTGAGGACCGGTGGGCCTCCCTGCAGTCAGATGCAGTGTCACCAGTTGAGGCTGAATCGAGCCTCAATTACTTTCCTCGTTTTCCCCTTCCACTATCCCATTCCAGCACCACGCGCACACTCCAACGTCCCCCACTAAGACCGTAGACCACGATGCCCGTGCCGTAGACTAGACTAGTCATCGGAGAGGGGGTACTTGATTCCCCTTGATTGCTGGCGACCTGGCGACACTGGTCCGATACTGTGTCTCGGCGGTGCTTCAGGCGGGAGAGTCCCGTTCGGCTGTCGCCACTCGAGGAAGAGGCGCACGTCGGCTTTCGCGACTCGGGCCGGGTTGATACCTGCTCGGCTTTTCGCCACTGAGGTGGAGGGAGTCACGTCGGTATTTCACCACTTGGCCCTGGAACTACGATACGGGGGCGGTCGGTGGAGCAATTGGAGGTTCTGTCGGTGGATCGGACGGTAGTGGGGGTTTGCACACACTCGTGCATTCGCTCACTATCGGTCGTCGCAAGGACTACTGACGCCGGTAGACGGTGGTGCGCTACCTTGCCTAATCGGTGTTTGCCCGGGGGTATTCATATCCGGCAATTACCTTTGCCCGCGAGAAGTCGTCTCGTCGCGGCGTGCTTGTGGGCGCGGCGGGCACGAGGTTTCCGCGGTGCTAGTTACTACGGTCTGGGGACAGTTTCGCGCTGGGAAAGATGTAACCGTCACAAGGTATAGTTTCAAAACCTCTATTTCGTTATTGGTTGCAGAAGGCTCGCCCGTTATATATAGTTATATATAGTTTCTTCTTCAATCCTTACATTGTGTTTACAAAAACAGTAACCAGACAGCCTGTGAACGTTGCCACGGAGCATGCATGGGTACGGAAAATTCAGTCCAGTAGTTGAAATAGCTTTTGCGAATATTTCGAATACTAAAAGAGAGCCCCTAGTATATGAAACGGAAAAACTTGTTCAAAATGTGTAACTGCATAATATATTTAAATTTCATCAAAATCGGAGAGGAGAGTTCCTTTGTGTAAATAATTACCGAATATTTTACTAATACTTACACGATATACATGTAATCCGAACGCGGCAACAACGAATGTCACTATCACTAAATACGTTACCATCAAGTCGTTCGTGTATTTTTTGCAGTGTCTTCGTTCACAAATTTATAATATTCCGTCATATTGTCGATGGAATGGTGCAAGACGAATAAAACATGTAATATAAATATAGTGAAACATAGATCAACAACATGTCGATTACTGAATATGATCTGAACGAAGATACCAACTTAATAGCTTGACAGTGTATTTGCACAACTGGCCGTATGTCCATTAAATTTAATACATCGGAATTTGCCACGTTGTTTACTGCGTTTCGCATTCGGTAACTGAAACAGGAAATACATACAGATGTCAAAATAATAGTGTGGACATTCTACATTTCAAAAATAGCATATAATTAGTTTCAGCTGGATTTGGATGCACAAATTATACAAAATTGTAATCAAGTAGACCAGGCACGGGAAACTTTAGACTTGCGAGCCGCAGACGACTCCTTTTCTTACTCCTGAGTCCTCCCACTTCTTCCCCGCTGTCGCTTCACGACTTCCACTACCAGTGTATCGGTTCCTCCACGATCAACTATTTCATATTGCCCTAACCCAGGCCTGGGCAATGCTGGCTCGCGGAACAGATGTGGCTACTTCTCCTCTTCGTCTACTCGCCGAGTTAGTCCCCACCACGTCCACTCTGACTCTTCCTCCGCGAGTCAGCGTTACCCACGGCAAGTTTTTGACCTTTATTCTATATTAACTCTATTTTGTCATCTCTCTCTCTAGCTTCGCTCTCTCACGTTTTTTACAATTTATTCTAACCTACTTTAGTCGCGTGTTAAGCTAAGACTACGATACCACGTTCCTAAAATACGCTATTCTTATGTCTTTTATCATACCCTACACGCACGCATTGTATATTATAAGTTTTAAGTCCTAATTTTTTTTATTTTCCTATTTTTCTCCTTTCTAATAATAATTAACACCCCCTTTTTAAATTGTGGCGTTACTCCTTTTTTCGTACCCTCTTGAAAGAGTACCCACACGGGGGGTCTAGGAGAAAGTTTAAAAGTTTCCCTTTTACCCCCCGCCCCTTCACCTATTTATATTATGCTAAATCTGTTTTAAAAAAATTTTTTCTCCCTTAAAAATGATCCTGTGGGGGCTAAAACCCCTCCCCCTAATTTTTGTTACAATAGGGGCCTCTGGTGGGGTCCCCTGCACCCCTCTTGTACTTTAAAATTATTTAAAAATCTGTATTTCTGCCGCAAAAGCGATATTTGTCGCTTTTCCCGTGTGTAAGACGGAGACGGACAGCTTTGCAGGTGCTTCTCTGCCGCACACACTGGGTAACGCGCACCCTTAAGGTGGCCGTGCAGCTCTTTCTCTTTTCAATCTCTAACTGTCTTTCTCTTACTCACTGGGCGGAATGTGAATCTCTATTTCTTCCTTATTTATTAACCAATTTTCACTTTGAAAATTGTTTTGCTTAGCTCTCGGGCTCCCCTACCTCTGTTGTTTTCCGGTTTTCAGGAATTCTCTTTTTTTCTGTACCTATTTAATTTAATCAAAAATTTTCCTATTATTTAAGCACTATGTTTTGCCTAATCCTAAATCTATCCTAATTATATCTAACCCTATTATATATTACAGCTTTCTATATCCTTTATCTTTCCCTTATTTAATAAGAAAAACGTTTAATAATCAAATTTTTTCTTCTTTTTCAGGTTTGCAAATAGATGAAGCCTCCCGGTATCACCCCTCCGAGTTTCTCCCCTCGGAGAGTTTTCCTGCAGTGGACATCAAGAGAGAGAAAAAAAAAAAAATCACTTGTTGGTAGTGGTGAGTATCGGCTTTCTTATTTTATTTTATGTAATTTTATTTGAATTTAACTTGATCTTTAAGTTTATTTTATCTTGCCTTATCTATTTATCTATTTTCCTGTTTTTGTCACTTCTATTTTGTACATTTATTTCTTTACTTGGATAGTGGATTAGTGATAGTTAATATTTATCATTCAATTTATCAATTTATCAATCAATAAATCTGTCAACTTATCAATTTATCAGTTTATCTACCACCCATCCGTTAATTTATTTATATTTATTTATTTATTTATATGTTGTCTCGTAATTTCTTTATTTGTTTCAGGTCCCTAGGTGCCAGAGCTCTTTTCCTGTTCTAATTATTTATTCTACTATTTTAATAATAATAATAATAATAATAAATTCTGTTGTATTTATTCTATTATCTTTAACTCCTTGTATATAAACAGAAATAATAAATATATAGCTATATTTTTCCACATTTTTACCAACTGATTTATTTAACTGCGTCTCCTTTTCCTCCGCTATCTGCATATTTAATACTCGCGACCGCTTTATATTTGCTCGTCTGTAACTCTAGGCTTTGCGAACCGCGGCCCTCCTCATGCGTCTGTGTGACGTCACGCCGTCGGATATCCATGCTAGGCGCATCGTTCGCGCGCGGCCTTGAGCTCGAATCTCGAATATTGTACCGCACCGATCACAACCCGCGTTCCTCATTATTCTGTTTTCGATTTTCTGTCCTCCGCGTCTAATTTCGTTTTATATAAACTCTAATCATTGTCAATTATTATATACTTAATTTAGTTTTTAGTTTTTCAAAAAATATATATATATATATATATTTTCCTTAAAACAGGCGCACTAGTAAGACAAGATAAAACAAATTGGATAACACTATTTTATAATAGATTACTCACTTTGTGTGGAGTTTTCCTATGTTCTTATTCCTTTTATTTATTTTCCACTATTTCCCACAGTTCAAACTATGTTTCTCAAGTTACTTTAATCTATTGAGATTATTGGTAATTCGAAAAACGCACCCAACTTTGTTTTCTTAATTTGTACTAACTAACTAAAACAGAATTGCTGTTGCCGATTTGATAGTCCAAAACGTTCTGCTCCTCTTTACTTCGAACCGATAGTTGAGAGGTGACTTTGGAGTTTTTCTCTTGTCTCCCCCACTCTACCCTTACTAATGATAACCATAACGTATGTGTTTTTAATAATCGCTTGAGTCGTATAGCGGTCGGATTCTACTTTCTCTGTTTGTTTCCTGCAGGAACGATTTCTAAAAATAACCGGGAGTGTGTTACTGACCTTACGCGCCTGTGCTCTCACGGTGCCTCTGACCTTTTATAAATTAACGTATTCCTTTTTAAAAATCGAAGCTACTTTCCGAACACAGTTGTCGCTTCGGGTCGAGCCTGTTCCTTACATTCTCGGCCGTCTACGATCCTGTCAGAGGGAGAAATAGATTGTTACCTCCATGTCCCTCTCTGTTTATCCGACTTCGTGCGTCGGTTTTCTCTTTTGTTCTGCGCACGCGCCTTTTTGCTCGATCGCCTAAAATGATCTCCTGTATCTAGGTAATGGAAGTAAATTAAATTTGCCCCCTTCTAAGTTCTTTTCTAAATTTAGAAAGCTATCTTTTGCACTGTTTAGTTTTTACTGAAAAAATTATTTCCTAAATTAGGCGTTTGTTTTGGAAGATTTTTTCCCTAGATCGTTGGTTTCCGTGAGAACCCCATCGCGTTTACATCCTAGGTCTTAACTCTCTTTATTAATGTCAATATTCGCATATTATTAGGTCCTACGTTAGTCCTACGTTTGGCCTAACACGAGGCCATCTTGCCTTGTTGAGCTGCTATTGCCCCTGTAGGTAGGCAGCCGTTAACTCTACTTTACCCGCTATACTCTGTTTTATCTGCAGTTGTATCTATGGCTGTCTTTAAATTATTTACGAATTGCTTGTCTCTTTGCTTGCTTATACGTTCTGATTTTAATTACTCTTACCTAACTAATTATTAAATTAGTAGATACTCTCATTCACATCTATACTCGCGAAAGCTTCGATTTAAGAATCTTTGCGGCGGACAGTTCTATTTACTTCGTTCGATGTAATATTACCTAATTATTAATAATATCCTACGCAAACGTGAGAGAGCTTAACATGAATTATTTACAAAAGAAAAGATAAATGAAAATGAAACTATTTACAGTGATAACTGACTTTTGTCGAGACCTTATAGGAATTTCAGAGATAGTATTGCCTTTATCTCTTTTCCTTCCTATCTCTCGTGCAAACGGCTGGACCCTTCATCGAGGCTGCATGTGCTGGTAGGCTGTGAGTCCGATTTGATTGTAGGAGGAGGTTTCGAGGTTGATCCTTCGAATGAAGAGGCGTGGATCCGCTCGTGGAGCTTTGCGCTGCGCCGAGTCAGCGTTACCCAGGCATGCCCTAACCAGTGATGGGCACGGTAGGAACCCGTCAAACGCCTGCTTTTCCTACCAACTTCTCTTTCATGCAGCGCGCGCGGTCGTAGCGATGCGCGAGGCACAGGAGTCTTTTTCATTGATTTAGGTGGTTGGATTCTAAAATTTTACCTAAAATGTAAAATTTTTATTTCTTGCAATAGTTTAATATATGCGGGGCAATGTATTAATATTTTTTTTATCAATCAGGCACTGATGAAGTGATGTACTTTATCGAAGGTTATGAATTTCCATAGTACGTGTTTTGCTGTTAAACTTCGATGAGATATATGATGAGAGATAGGATGAGTAAACGTGAACATTTGAACTGGAACAATTACAGTTTTCTTAAGTTTTATAAACAGTAGACTAGATTTGCTTCCTCCCCAAATGCACTTGTGCCTCATTGTATCAGTCTCTTAGGAAATATCCGAAGGGAATGATCTCGAGTGAAACGTGTAGTGTGCGCTATAATGAATTTAAATTCTATTGGAAATTGGACTTGATTCACAATATTTTATGTACAAATATTTCCTGTACGCTGCTTACAACTATCACATTTTAATGTAGTGCATAGTATAGCATAAACTTGCTTACATAGTAAATAGGTAATAAGCATTTTCATTTGTATCAGCAAAATTGTGCCCAAAAGTTCTCCAGGGAAATTATTGGATATGGTACATTTGTAGGGGCAATATGCGTTTCCGCGCATTGCCACGGCGCTCGTGTCGCCTGGCAATAGGCGCATGCGAGCGGCATAGTGAGTAGCCCCTCTAGACGACTCTTCGTCGCTGCCTAGAGCGTTCCCGCCTAGGCGCCATGATTCACCTCCTGATTCTCCTTGTGCGAACAAGTGCTTTTCCTTAGCCGTTGCTAAGTGTACGCGTATAGACTTCCGTTGTAATCGTAGGCAATTACGTGCCTTTATAACTACCAATAAAGTTATTGTTATTAAATATACTAGCAGCAGTGATTCTGATTCAATTGCAATTCCCTATCAGTCACCAGTAGGGATAAAACCTATACATTTGTATTTGGCGCGCCATCTGGCGGAGTGTGGGTTAGATAGGCGTGTGGTAACGCGAGACAGTTACTACGTTGTAAGACTCCATGGAAGGAAGTCCATGTGAAAAAAGAGAATGAGGAATGAGGAGAAGTCCTCAACGTTGTTAATATATTAAAGTATATTGTTAATAGTAAAAAGGCATTCGTACTGTTATCTCTACAATCCCTACAGAAATAAATATGTAATCAATAAATTATTATTAATTTCCAACCCCCTTTTGACAGGAATAAAAAAAACAACACAAAAGAAAAACCAAAGCCGTTTTCAAGCTAAACCATGGATATGGTTTTACTACCAGAAAATCTTAGCACTAAATCTCCCCAGTTAGCTAGATCTGCTTCGAGCCAACATCGATTACAGCCTGTAATCGTACAATGCGAGCAGAAGGCTGGCATTATAGTGTCAGAACGACGCTCGAAGCTGAGTGTGCTCTTGATCTGCTGTGAATTTGACAGAACACCGTGCCAGCACATTTTAAGCACACTGTGGCCTCGTTCTAGAGGGCAGGTCGTTCATGCTAATCTGATGGATGTCGTTATACAGGGCAGGTTGATCGCACTAATGTGGCGGATGTTGGTCACGTAGATTATTTTGTCGGTAATGTGAATTTCTATTGTATAAATGTATATAAATTTCCCAAAGAATGCCCTCTGTGACAAGTTTCAAGTTTGTACCCCTACCGAAAGAATTATGCTCTATTTTTCTGCTGTGCTCAACAACAAATTACGAACACATTCATGAACGATCTACCTAATAGCACACATGACCAGAGTTGGGCTTTAATCGATTAAAATTTTAATCATGATTGATTGACGTATACGATTAAAAAAAGAAATCGTCGACAAATCGGCGATTGATTCAATCGATTGATGAAGTTAATCGTCAATCGTTGATTAAATGAAGAAATCATCGTGTTCGGGCTCAACCGTCGGCAGCGCCCAACAAAAAAAGCGGGAGCATCGACCGAGCGACCGAAAGGTCCGCCGCGGTCCCAAAACAAACGCGCGCGCCCGACAAAACGGTCGCCCGCACCGGGCGTTTTCGATTCGAACTCGTCGATCGTTGCCGAACCGCTCGGCAACGTGTTCCCCGCGACACCCCGATGCGCGACGGGTTGTACGGAGAAAAGAAGCGTGATTATACTTCAGACGAATATAGTCAAACGACTAAATAACGTTCAAGAATCGCGCTCCCCTGACGCGATTAACGCCGAGAACGAAAGCACACCCTGTGTGCACGTGCATTCGCGCCTTCGCGGACTTGTACATATTGTACGTGTCAAAAGTCGTGTTCGTCAATCGGAGTCTACTGTCTGTCGTAATCGTCCCATCGTTCTCACCGGCAATTTCCCGTCCCGAAACTGACGGAACACGGTGAAAAATCGGCGATTGATTCAATCGATTGATTTAATCGTCAATCGTTGATTAAAAAAAGGAATCATCGAAAAAAACATAAAAGCACGTAAATAGAATTTGTATTACGGACCAAATGGCAATACACCTAAACTCAGTTTACATTTTACCACGTTTTCATTAGCTCGCTTTCTTGTTTCTTTGTCTGTCTGTTCGGTGGCAAATTTTACAATTGATTTTAAACTAATTTCCCGATGAGCTAGAGGCTTGAAATTTTAAACATAGCTCAGAACTGGATGACAATGCATTATTCAAAAAAAAATTTTTTAAAAGTCTATCCGTTTCGGAGAAATAACAATTAAATATTTACCTGTTCACCTCCCCGCGAAACTACGTCATCGTCAACCGCGCGACAGCGCTCCCTACTCTACTACGCGTTCCCACTCTACTGACCCGCTTCGCACCGAAGGAGCTCAGTGTGCGTTTGAGCTCCGTGCGGTGTTTACAACACGGAGTTGTTACGGAGGAGGTGTTACTACGTATTATTATACTGTAATGTTTGTTACCAATCGAAAGGACAGTTACACCGAGATTTTCGGTCGAACCTTATTATCTTTGACATTTTACCACGGCGTTTGTTTTCGATAGGACGCGGTTGGAATACCGTCTGAAATTTACTACATGTCTCTGTTATAATCTCATCAAAATGTTCAAAATCGATAGTAAAATTTCACACATACAAAACTAAAAAGCAGAAAATAATTATTTAAACTAGAGGGTTATTGTTGCTCGCTCGCTCGCGAGTAGGGTTGTTTTTGCTCGTTCGCTTCGCGAGCTCGCGGATAGGACTGCTCTTGCGAAAGGGTTAGTGGTACGCATGGCTAATAGTACCTATAGCTATTAATGTTTCTTTTGATTTGGTGTGTGACTCTACAAGAGCCACACAAAGAACTTCCCGATTCGTTAGTTGCAATATATATTATTATCATTATTAAGTGTACGTTTTAACAAGATTATACGTTTTCAGGGAAATTCAATAGTTTTCTACTTATCAAAATGTTTGCTATATGGCGTTGCTCGCTTGGTTCCTTGTTATAGCATACTAATGTTGCAAAATAAATTGTCTTAATTAGTTTTTCGCAAACGATACAACTCCTCATTATCCGGGTTTGCGGTATTGATCTTGGCTTTCTTCGATACTGTTAATTTAAATTGTCCCAAAATATATAAACCCTCGCTCAATTTTGAAACTCTGCTCAGTGCTACATACAACATTTGTAAAGTTCGCCTTTCTGATTTTTTTAAAATTCAAACATACTTTCTCGTATGTTTGTCCCTGACTTCTATGAATCGTAATCGCTTCAGCAGGAATCACTAGAAATTGACTACGTGTGATTTGATATTTCTCCTCACTCGACATATTTACTTGATTTCAGATTTTTATTATTGGTGTTAAATTTTGACGAATATTTGCATTTTTCATATAATCACGATAACGAGTTCTTACTTTCACTCCTACTCTGGCCTGGAAAATCTAACCACAATATAGACGCAATTTTAGAATTTTCTTGAAAAGTAATTTAATATTCCGCATGTGTGCTCCATTAACCAATCCGTTTTCAACATCAATGTTATTAATAATTATCATATAGTTTATATTAATTTTCAATTTAATCTCAGTTAATAATTCGTTTTGAACTGATTGTTTTTTTAAAGATTGTAATATAAATTTCTTTTGTACTTTCATCGATATTCTTTGAAAATGTATTCTTTGGGTGTAGAGATGATTAACTCACTCTCGCATTGGGATAATTTTCGATTATTGTACGCGGAAACATTAGCGTAAGGTACAAAAAAAATCTATTTTTTAATTCAAAAAATTTTTTTTAATTTAAAAAAAATGAAAAAAAATTTTTTGTGTAATTACGTTTGTTTCTTCGGTGGAAACTTTCCGTTCTCTCGTATAAATTGCATTGTTGAATGAACTTCTTTCGAAAAAAACTAAAAAAACTACTTTACTACTAAGTTACAGCGGGGCACATCGATTGCATCATTCATTATCCTGATCGCGTTGTTACTTTTTCTGAAAACGTTAACGAAAAATTTGATTACATACAAACGGACATACGCACACACACACGCGCACACACACACGTACGAACATTTTGCTGAAAATAGTCTAAAATGACTGCAATGACCATGAAACGTGAAGATCTGTTAAAAAATCGATTTTCGATTTTCGGTGTCATTACAATAACTTCCTTATAAAATCGGGAAGTTAATAAAAATTAATTTTTTAAAAACACCACGTTTTTAAAATGGACTAAAAAGGAAAAAAAATTTCTCCTAGCCCCCTACAGGCTCCTAACCACGTACAGATAATCCTGAAAATTTGTGATTGTGAATTTTTAACAGCTACGCAAATACTTATAAGATTTAAAACGAAAAACGTGGGGCGCGTGCAATAGATAATTGATGCATGAATAGTTCACTCAAATTACTAAAAATTTTATTGCTTCGCAAATGATATGAACTGTTGTGTGAGATTTCTCAACGGCTGCTACTCCCTACACTCCTTACTATTATCTTGCGCCC